>JAXCGZ010019919.1:5000-29129 GCA_037179515.1 Halocaridina rubra
GAAATGTAAGTGTATTACTGGTAAGAAAATATAAAATAAATCCACAATTTCAACTGAGCAAATACGAACCAGATGCTGATCTCTCTCTCTCTCTCTCTCTCTCTCTCCTCTCTCTCTCCTCTCTCTCGCCCCTTGTTACCCTAAGTTGTAGCGCCTATAAAGGGAAACTAGGAGGTCATATTAAAGCATATAATAGCCAACCAAGGTATTAAATTCATTAGCCACGTCTTAGGCCGCTTTCACACCAAAGTAGCACGTCACACGTAGCATGCTACGTGCGACGTGCCACTCTGGCGTAAAAGAGGCCTCGGGTAAAGATATTATTTAAACAAGAGTAAAAATTGACTTTATTGTATTGTAAAGCGAATCTGCTATTTAAATATTATATTAGTGTTTAGTCCTATTTTAAATGCATCAGAATAAAAAAAATATACAAGAAA
Source organism: Halocaridina rubra (assembly GCA_037179515.1). Classification (NCBI taxonomy): domain Eukaryota; kingdom Metazoa; phylum Arthropoda; class Malacostraca; order Decapoda; family Atyidae; genus Halocaridina; species Halocaridina rubra. The sequence goes on from JAXCGZ010019919.1 coordinate 5,441, forward strand.
TCTAAGTATTTTAATTGTAAAATACAAATCAATTACAAACTGTGATTTATAGTGATGCGGTCTAGTTATTCATCCTGATACAAATTTCATTAAAGAAAATATTTCATTTTTTTTTAATCGATGAGGTCAGAATTGGACACAATTGATTGCACGTGTAAAAAACACCACATTTTAGAGAGAAACTTAACTGTAATTGAAGACAATTTTAGTGTAAATAAAGAGGGCAATATTAATGTACACTATATTAACTATAGCACATGACAAAGTGTTCGTAAAAGAGAAACAAAACAACTTAAATTATTAGTCCAGCTTAACCACAGCTATCCATATTTTTAAGTTGCTATCCGGAAAACCGCCAACAGGGAAAGGGAAAAGTCGCTTTTATAAGCCTACCTCCGCCGCAAATCAATACGGCAACAGATGGGTTTTAGCTTAATTTTGTTCCGCTACACATAAGAAAAAGATTTCTGGTTGAGAGAGAGAGAGAGAGAGAGAGAGAGAGAGAGAGAGAGAGAGAGAGAGAGAGAGAGAGAGAGAGAGAGAGAGAGAGAGAGAGAGACTAAATTTTAGACGTAGAATAATTTTTAATAGTGATTATTATCCATAAAACTTAAGAATAAAAAAAACCGTCTTCGAAAAGACCTGGAATTGGAAAAAAGTTGATAAGGATTCGTCAAATAATCAAATTTTATTCCCCAACCACTTGGAGGATAGGACGCCAAGTAGCCTTCCCGGTACTCGAACGCTAAGTAGTCCAAAGCTCGGACCCAAATAGCCTAGGCTACCACTCAAAGCTGTGTAGTCTGAACCCATGTTCAACCTGCCACCTGAGAGGGGTGAAAGAGATTATCTCAGGGTATGGGAAATACTTCAAAGGGGGACAAACAAAAGGCTTTGAGAGAGAGAGAGAGAGAGAGAGAGAGAGAGAGAGAGAGAGAGAGAGAGAGAGAGGAGAGAGAGAGAGAGAGAGAGAGAGAGAGAGAGCATAATGAAAAGATTAGAATTTGAGCCTTTTCCAATCTGCTCTCTCTCTCTCTCTCTCTCTCTCTCTCTCTCTCTCTCTCCTCTCTCTCTCTCAAATGATCTATATTATATATCTCTACCATACTTATAACAAAATAAAAATGTACACCATTCTGCACAAAACAGAAATCAGTACACAAATTAAAAAAAAAACTAAGTGACTATTGATGATGCAATATAAATCAAATAATTATTATAGTAAATGACTTAATAAACAAATACAGTATATAAATAAAACTATCACAGTAAATAACAAAATAAATACAGTATATAATTAAATAAACAACCCCATTCAAAAATGATTTCCAACACTCGACACTAGAAATTCGAGACGGGTAGAGGACGCCCTGTGAATATAAAAATGTCGGCGTAATTACATTCTCGAAAACATGAATAAAAAAGTTTTGCTCCAATGGTGTTTATGGTGCCACCTTGTTACCACGTTCATAGTGCCAGTAATATGACTGGGTGCCATTTTTTACTGGCTGCAATTATTTTTTTTATCATTATTATTATTATTATTATTATTATTATTATCGTAGTCACCGTTGCTCAGCGGTAGCGTCCGCGACTTTGAGGCGTCAGGTCGGGGGTTCGCACCCTGTCAAGGTCTGAGGTTAGCAAGGGCATGCACACAGGGTAACGATTACATCTGCCAAAACAAGTCCTTCGCAAGAAGGCAACCGTCCTATCCCTTGGTAGAAAAGGGAGTCCGTGACGTAAAACCGGAACATTATTATTATTATCATTGGCAACTCATGTAATAAAAAAGGCAAGGATGGGTAGGATATGTTATAAATTATCATTATTATTACTATTTGCAGTAGTAATCTCTCTCTCTCTCTCTCTCTCTCTCTCTCTCTCTCTCTCTCTCTCTCTCTGACAAGGGAATCCCAGAAAATGGTTTACTGCTATGGGTTTTCCAACCATGAAGCAATAGTTTATGTTTGCATTAAGACTTGGGGAATTACAGAAATAAAATCTTAAATTTCATTAAAAAAATAATCACTACAAATATATGCCGTATTATCAATAAATACAGAACATATACTAGTGTAGATCTACAAGGCTAAAGTTTCGGATAACAACACACGACAAAAATGTAGCCTACAGTGATGCCAACGCCATACCAACGCAATAGACAGTTGAAGATCTTTTATTTTAATGGAATGTCTTTTCAGATTTATATGAAGTTTCTGTTTCTCACTAGCTTCTTTCAACACTTTGCGATCATGTACCTATTCTACACTCAATTCCAATCTCTTTTTCCTCCTGGTCAGTTTTTCCCTACTTCGATCCGTCCTTGCCAAATTGTCTAATCTTCTGGGATTTTATTAGGGAATTAATTCCCGACAAAATTTACCCTCAAATGAGATAAATCACAAGTAGCTTAAATTACCTAGACCAAACAAGGAAAATTATAGCTCCTGTATACCTTCCAGTAACTCGAAGGATTTCTTTCCATTAAGCACCGATTAGTATATGACCTTGGTCCTGTTTCACAGAAAACACATGATATTCATTCTCTCTCTCTCTCTCTCTCTCTCATAACGCGTAAATTCAATAAAAACTTTAAAAAGAAACCCTTTTCTTCATTTTGAATTCTGCATAGAAACCGCAAATTCTTCAACTCGAAATGCTGTTTGAATTTGCTTCCAAATGCAGTCAGGAGAAATACTTGACTTGGCCAACCCAGTTTTCCATTAATATAAATTACTATATATTATTTCAAGAGATTTTCAACTTGTTTACGAGTTTACTTAAGATCTTTGATTACCTTACCATCCTATACCGTTAAAATAACTACAATAATATGTAAAACAATAAAAATACTGTAAACCAAACCAAAACTAAGAAATGTAAAGATATCAAGGTAGAGAGATAAGTATGGAAAACGAGAGATTGAAAAAATAAGTAAAAATAGCTTAAAGACAAGAAGAGAGACCAAGAAATATATGAATAGAAAGAAAAACAAAAACAATAAGAAATAAATTATTAGAATTAAATATATAACATCCATGCATTTGATGAATTAAAGAATAGAATGACAATATAAAAATAGTGCTTTTTAGTTGGGCCATATAAAAAAAATGATGCTTTCTAGTTGGAAATTAAATAGCCTACGTTTTGAACACACGGCATGTAGGCTAAATATTGTGATCTCTTAAAGATCTATTCGATAGTATGAATGAGCTATCTTCATATACAAATATTACATCATTACTCATCTAACAGACATAGGCCTACGCTACAAACAAAGCTTTTCCAAAATAGAAAAAGAATTATAAAAAAAGTTTAAATATGAGTAAAATATAAAGGCACTATAAATGTTTTTTATTTTCTCTGCTGCAAACTCAGAACCTTCGATATCAGAAGACGTTATTTCCGCTCTCTCCTCGCAGAGGGAGCGTATCTCACTGACTGTTTGCATTGGAAAATACTTCAATACCGGTCAAACCCCCCCCATTTTACGTCATGTAGCCTAGTACGCTAACCATTGATCGTGATTTCTACACATAAATATTGTAGTGTGAAAAGGGTAGCAAAATGATGTTTATATTATTATTATTATCATTACAAGACAAGCAACAAGCCCAACTGTTTGCCATTGATCAATAGATGAAGATTATTGTGTGGGAGAGAGAGATAATAATAATAATAATAATAATAATAATAATCCTTTATTCCAATGTACATTGGGTATTTAAATAAGATACATATATATTCCAGATAGACATCTGTGGTGTACGATATAGACATACTAAAACAAGCAAATCATAAAGATGAGTGTACCATTAAAATTTACAAGTAAAATCTTCCCTCAAGAGCAACTTCCTAAGATTATATTTAAAAGTATACACTGAACCAGCATTTTTTAGTTCTCTGGGAAGCTGATTATATAAATGAGGTCCACGAATGTTTATATCTCTTGAGCCAATATCAGTTTTAGACCTTCGTACTAATAAATCTTCCCCTTGACGGGTAGTTAACCCGGTAACTGAGAGAGAGAGAGAGAGAGAGAGAGAGAGAGAGAGAGAGAGAGAGAGAGAGAGAGAGAGAGAGAGAGAGAGAGAGAGAGAGGAGAGAGAGAGAGAGAGAGAGAGAGAGAGAGATTGATCAATCCCAAAGAAGCCACCTTATATATTTTTTAAATGCTTAATCTGAGATTTAGTTTAAATTAAAGTTCGGCTGAGTAATATTAATCTAACATAACCTCACTCACAGATTAAACACCTATTACATCAGGTGCCTCATATGGAATTGACCTGGTATTTGTAACAAATAAAAGCCACTGAAATTACATATAATCAGAGAACGAGATCAAATATACAATTTCACATTAATAGGAACGGAATGAGGTTAGTAAGGGCATACACTCGGGGTAACGATTACATCTGCCAAAAACAAGTTCTTCGCAAGAAGGCAACCGTCCTAGCCCTTAGTTGAAAAAGGAGTTCGTGAGGTAAAAACCGAAACCAAACCAAAGGGTTTTATATATGATCTATTGCAAATAACCAAAGAAATCCTTTTATTTAAGTAAATAATTATATGGAAGGAATCAATCATTATGTACAGGGATTCATTATATTCACAGGGACATTCAAGGAACCAGTATCTGTCACCAACTTCCTTTTTTTCAGTTCATCTTAGCGTAGATCCTAGTCACGGATATCCTTCAAATATGCATATAGGATTTGCTTCTCTCATCTGACGGGTCTCTCTCAGTCGTCTTGCTCAAGGCTTCATCAAGGTTTCATTTAGCTACATTAATATTTATATAGAGTAAGGTGGCCGCCGTGGCCGGGTGGTAACGCGAGCGACTCTTGATTCTTCAGGTCGGCGGTTCGTGACCCGCCACGGTCTCAGGTTAGAAGGGGCATTCACTCTAGGGTAACGGTCACACTTGCCAAAATCAGCCCTTCGCAACAAGGCATGGGCCTAACCCTTGATAGTAAAGGGAGTCCGTGACGTAAAACCGGATCATTTATAGTTATAGTATGGGGATGGAGATAGAGTTGGGGGAATTATGGCTGGATCCCCTTCCACGGGGCGCAAGAAAGGACATTCAGTCCTAATTCCCCAGCTCCAATCTGTCTGTTTACCCCCATAATGGGGACTTATAGTAACAAAACGAGAAGTTTTAGGTACCCTGATTACAAGGGATAGCTAACTTATTCTGGAAACCTGTTCAGAAGAGCAAATGGTTTCGTCAAGAAATAGAAAATTTTACAGATTTTTGGGAGAGTGGATGGTTTCTTAACCAGTTTAGAACGGATGGTTTTACAATACAATAGTATATATATATATATATAATATATATATATATATATATATATATATATATATATATATATATATAATATATATAAATTACCACGGAAAAAATAATAATAATAATAATCATCATCATTACATTCAAGACATTAAAGATTCTTTGAGTATCTGTCAAAAAATATAATTTACTTGAAACGTTTTAAGCAAAACTTAAAAGTTACGAAACAGGAATCCCCCACTTGATATATAAATAAAATTCCTGATAAATGTCAATTATCATAAAGTACTTGGATGTAGACAAGATCAAAATCGTAAAAACTACAACAATATTTGTATTTTGTGCTATTAAAAAAAGAAGGCGGATGTTTCAGTCAACATTTAATATATGTAAGAAACGGTTATTTTAACATGAAACATTTAAACAAACAACATGAGTCTCTCCTGGCTGGGTCGGTCTGAGCGAGCATACCGACCTTGGGGATGTCCGCTCTTGAACTGGCCAGTTATTGTAGAGCTACTGCCATTTTCAAGATCCTAATATGCTTTCCTGCCGCATATTTAAATACACCATAAAACTAACCATTTGCAAGTCATATTTTCATAAACAAATAAGCGTGGATAAGAAACAATAACATGCTTTAAAAAAATCTAGAAAAATTTTACAAATAACGGGGTCTCAAGTGGCCTAGGTAACCTTGTACCTCATCTAGAAACACTTCCTCCTTGGCACATCTAATATTACACCTACAACTTCCTTGTATATATACTTCCCATAGCGATGACCATGTGAAAGAAACATAGGCGGATGTGATTTAATTTTTCCCTTAGGCTATGAAAGACACTCAAAGTAATTCGTTGTTTCATATATTACTGTTCTTGTAGTTCATTCAAAGCTATTTATTCGAATAAAGAAATTATTAAATACAAGAAATTTATATATTGGATATTGTGGATGTAAGACACAAACATACGTACATCTCAGTGGTAACGCGCTGGCTTCGCATTCACGAGGTCGAAAGATCGGTCCCCGTCCAAGACCGAGAGTTTAAGCTGTTTACTGGCAGGAACTGCTGTGGGTGGACATCACAGTGGGGGGTTGGGGCTTGTCCTGGCTGACGAATACCCATTGTAAAATGGAAATAAAGTATAGTTTAGTATTTGATGAAAAAAAAAATATATCTTAATCGTAAATAAAAAGAAAAAACTTGTTCGACACTTCTAATATGAGGATTCCATTGTCGATACGAATAACAATGAACGACACAGCGAAAACCTTGGTACAGTATCATCCACTTTATCGAATTACTGAAATATATAAAACGCGGAATACAATTAAACATGCAACCAACAATATATTACTAAACTTACAAGATTGTTGCTCTTCGTCCAAGGCACCTTCCTAATCAAAACTAAATATTCAATCTAATCTCAAAAATAAGTAGTGAAAGCTCACACTGGGTGTCTAGTTCTATCTTCCAGGTTAATATTAATTTAACTCAATGTATAGAGATAACGCTTGGCCTTAACCAGGAAGGGAGGGTTATAGACAACTCCTTCGCCAAACTACTACTAGTACTAAAAAGAAAAATAATAGTAATAATAATAATAATAATAATAATAATAATAATAATAATAATAATAATAATAGGCCCATCCCTCGTGTGGTATTTCTTGTCAGGAATGCAGGTTCGGCTTAACTGGATGTGTGGAGTCAGTAGTTGAAAGGAATTTTTACGAGTTGGAGTTTCGAGAAGAGGAAAAAAGGCTTGTGGCAGAGATCTCGTGAAGAAAAAGTACCCTTATAATAAGGACCTAACCATCTATGAGTGACTTTTATCCATCACAGTTCTATGGAGTTGAATAATAATAATAATAATAATAATAATAATAATAATAATAATAATAATAATAATAGAAATAATAATAATGCAAAAACAACGTAGAGTAAATACTACACATTAAAAATATCTATTTACTGAGAAAAGTAAAATAAAAAAATTACTTCCATGAAAGCAAGCCATTTTCCAGTAAAAAATGGACATATCGTGGGTGTAAAAAATGGACATCCTTTACTTGCAAGAGCTCCGCCTCTTCCCGGTAAGAAGAGCCAAACTTCCGTGGAATTCGCAGAACAGGAAATTTATAATCGAATCTACATCGTACGATGGAGACTCGAACAAGGGACCTGTAGAAAACGCAGCCTTACCTAACCTGATCAAAGAATGGTAGATCATATATTGTCGGTGGCATATATTGGAAAAGCACCAAAAATTTTCCCAATATCAACACCCAAAGTTAATTAATATAAGTGATGGCATTATTGTAATTAGTAAATTTCTACTGTTCTTTCAGTATGTACTAAACTTCATTCCTGATAGATTTTGATGTTTTGAATTATAATTGTTTTTGTCGATAATCACTATTTCCTGTGTTAGGCTCGATATTGGTGGGTATTTAGCCTAGTTTTAGTCACCTAAATAAACCTAATTCAAATTTGAAGCCTAAAATACCTTAATAGGGTGAATTTGGGTGTTTGTGCAGTATGCTCGACACATTTCAGGAGGTGGTGGTAACGCTGATTTCTAGGGCTGGATATGGAAGGGATGCATAAAACGAAATCTTAAACCAAAGATTGTAAGTAAAATGGATAGGATTCGGTTTTACGTCACGAACTCCCTCTTCTACTAAGGGCTAGGATAAACAATAAATTTACATGAAAAAAAATAGTAAACTGGCCTGTGAAAAAAAATTGAATAAAAATTCCCTTGACATAAATATATAAATATAGACCAAATTTCTTACATCTGAGATGATCTTTCATAAATTTAAAAAAAAAAATCAATTCACTAAAATTCAAAAGAATATACATGACAAATACATATTTTAATTGAAAATTCCAATTTTACCAAAAATCAACATATTTTCACTACGAAATAAGAGAATATACAAAATGGAGAATGAAACAAAAAAATATGCCAATCCTTAAATATAAATAAATAAATAAATAAAAAGGTAAAAACGAGTTGATCAGCCCTTGGAATGATATACTGTATCCCTGAAGTTGAGCCCTGTGCTCCCTGTCACTACAAAGCCGAGGGATGACTCCCACAGGACAAAATCAATGGGTATTTTACCTTGTAAATTGTCGGGTTCGAGGCTGGCATCTGGGCTCAGTCCTATGATTGCAAAATAATCGAATAGTCTTTGGCTTTCACGCTGATTGGGTGAAGCCATTTTTACTATACAACCTTTATAGGACACAACATTGTAATCACCAACTGACACTGCACACCGCACACCTGATCTCTTTCACGGTTTCTTCAACACTAACGCAATGCGTGGAGATGCTGTAAGGGTTGCAGTTACCCGCTAAATCTACGAAATCTCGCCAGACAAAATCGCTAAATATATCGATAAATTTAGTTTCATATTGCGTTTCGTTTATTGATATGCTAATAAATATAACATCGATCATTATTTCTCTAAAGATGGATGCGAATTCAAAACGAGATGATTCTTCAGTCTGAATATTTAATATATATTTATTAGAAATTGCTGAAATAAACCTTAAAAAATGTGAGGTTATCTCAGCGGTAAGTCTTTCAATTTATATTAAATTTTTAGATTTATATATATATATATATATATATATATATATATATATATATATATATATATATATATATATATATATATATATATATATATATATATATATATATATATGTATATATATATATATATATATATATATATATATATATATATATATATGTGTGTGTGTGTGTGTGTGTGTCTGTGTGTTTTGATACAAATACTAAAGCCACGACGAGAAGGTAAATTCGCTAGACCAAGCTAGTAAAAGCTAGAATGACAACACTGTTTCAAGTGAGTTGCCATGGTTATAATACTATATGCCAAAATATTTTCCCATATAATACCTATATGAGCACCAGCTGCCATACACTGAAATAAGTGATAGTATCTATCATAATTGTTAATCATACTATATTATAATGAACTATTGGTGTTATACATTGCTTAAACAAAAGTAGACGAAAAAAAAAATCAAATTATTTCAACTCGGATTTGTTTTAGCAATTTAATTTTAATAAGCGCGATGAAAGGAGTTTCATGTGGCACATAATCTTATTAGAATTCACGAATAATATATTAGTTCCGGTTTTAAGTCACGGACTCCCTTTTCTACTAAGGGCTAGGACGGATGCCTTCTTGCGAAGGACTTGTTTTTGCAGATGTAATCGTTACCCTGAGTGCATGCCCTTGCTAACCTCAGACCGTGACGGGGCGCGAATCCTCGACCTGACGCCTCAGTCGCTACCGCTTGAGCCACGGTGACTACTAATATATTAGTAATTACGCGTATCAGGGATTTTTATTAAGTTCTACCCGAAGCTTTGCTGTAAACAGACTTCCATGTAATAACCTGGTTTTTTGTCACTATTAAAGTCCCCATTGTGAGGATGGACAGATTGGAACTAGGGAATTATGTAAGGCTGGATGCCCTTTCTATCGCCCCACGGTGGGTCCGATCATAAGTCTATTGCCTCCAGAGTCGAGCATTGTAACCATGCGTGCATAACCCATCTTTTCTTAGGTTAATTATGTGATAAAGCTATCTCATGAGGACTTTGCATCGGTTATGAAAAGTCGCTGGAATTTGGTAAAATTCCATAATGTCAGACATGTTAACTAACGGTAAATAACCATGTAGCTTGGCCCATGGCATCAGCCGCCCGTTGTATTACTACAGCTGAAGGGGCTTTTGGATTTAAATAGGTCTGTTACGGTTTTCTTTCTATGCCTACATCAACGCTGAATATTCTTGGATATTCGTTACACATGTTTTGTTATCCTTTTATATCTGACAAGTCACAGCACTCAACGTTTCTATGGTTACTTCGTGCCCAGGCCCGATTTTAATTTTTTTTGTCCTGGTGTCACAATCATATTAAAAAAACTGAAGAAATTAAGTCTCATATAGTATGGAAACTACCCACCATGTACATTTTCAGTTATTTTGGGACATCTTTTTTGTCAATGATCTATCTACCTTGGCTGTTTCCCCCTTTAATTGGGGGGTAGCCGACAAAAAAAAAGAAAATAAGGGGATTACTTTGTTCTATGGGCAATGACAAGGGAGCTAGCGATCGTTCAGATGGCAATGATACACCACTTCTCATCCTTTTGAACGTAAATTATCTCCTTACGGCTGTACATGGTTCTTGTATACTTGAAGCTGAAGACACACCGCTCTGATGGATATGTTCAGAATGAATCAGAGTTGATGACAAGGACACTAGATTGATTGACAACGTGCTCAAGAAAAGGAAGGTGGCTGCTTTATTGATATATGGGAAATTTGAAATGGTAAGTCGAGAGGGAAATAAAGCAAAGGTGCCATATCTCAGGATGTTTAATATACGAGTGACATCTTAAGGGCCAATTAATCTGTTCGAGGGAAGCAGTGGACATATATATCCAAGAATGAGAAAAATTGTTGAAAGAAAAGCATATGTACACCAGTAAACTATCTGGATGGTTTAAGAAGGGTAATACAGTAGTACAATAAATAACTAGCCTTTCAAAAAGCATAGTACAAAACGGAATCAACATTGGCAGAGAGATTTCATAAGCATTAGTTATAGGAAAGGGTTCAAAGGATGTTGCAGATGGAACAACTTGCGGAAATTATGCCAAGACTGAGTGTAGATGAGAGCTCCAAAAGAAAACTTTTGCGTAGAGCATTAGCAAGCAACAGCAGGAAAGTGTTTGCTAGAAAGAGCAAGAAATACATTGGCATCAATAACCAGCGAGGTACTGACTAGTTCGATACCAATGGAGTGGCACTCAATTGCACGCACTCTTCAGGTGGGTCTGGCACTCTGGTTGGGTATGACCTTGTAACTTTATGATAACATTTACAATTCTAGAGCTACTACTATACAAGATTTATACAGACTGGAATTAGGTACTACTTATACCTTGTCAAGATTTTATAGCATCAACTATGAAAAAATGATCAGTAATATTTACAATTTACTTTTAAATACAGTACTGCACAGTGAAATTAATTTCACTACTAGGCTCTTGTATTCAAAAAAATCATAAATTATGTAATTACAGTACATCTACCAATAATATACAAGACCAAGTAATTATACAAAAATGGGATTACATAAAGCCATATGTCAACACCAAATTTATTTGCTTAATACAGGCGTTGTGGCTTGCCCATGGTGGATTTGATATGAAGGGAGCGTACGTTCTGCCAATGTTTCTTGAGCAGTGAAACTAAGAAGTTCATGGCTAAGAAAATATTCTGGACAAGTTCATCAGCAGCCATATCCACGTGTCCAATGGCAACAGATAGACACAATACCTGTCAATGAAATCGTTTGTTATATATTAAGAAAATAATAGAACAAATCTGATGTATATCTCAAAAATTATCTCAGTTTAATTTCTCTTCAGACCTTAATAGGTTCAAGATAATACATGCTTGGCATCATAGTATATCACTGTAAACATTATCAGTAATATGAGCAAAATTCACATGACCTGTGTTTGATCAGGCGACTAACCCATGAGCAAAACTTAGAAATACTTCAATGAAAATTCAAAGGACATAAGGCTCACAAGAGCACAAATAAGACTATCATAGGCTCTTTAAGGGACCAAATCACTTGGACGCCTCTTAAAACAAGCAAAGCATATGAATGTTTTCTCCTGATCAACAAGAAGTCTTAGATACAAAGGAACTGAGAACTTTAACTTCAGATATTCCAAGCCTGAAGGCTTTGTATCTAAGACCCAATATTATTTTTTAGAAGATATGTATACGCTAAAACTAGTCATATATTCAAACATTATATCGTTGAAAATATTTTTCTTTACAAAATACTTCTGCTTGGCAGTCTATGTTCATGACATGATGCTAAAAACATTAAGTTCATGAAAGACTTGAGAATCCAAGCACAAGGAACACTACAATATAACAGAAATGATAGACCTCAAAGACAAATAATCAACTTTACATAAAACAAGTACACAACATACCTTTTTCATCTGGAACTTGATAGTGGCTTTAATTTCATCCACTTTATCAGTTAACTTCTCCGAGTGAGTACACATAGTTGGGAACTTGCCGGCCTTATTCAGGCCAGGTCCAAGAATACGGGGAATCTGTTTGATTAAAGCATCCGAGGCAATGAAGGCATCGTACTTCTTGGCTGTAGATAAATAAAAATTTAAAAGATAAAACTCAAGTCACTGTAAATTCGTATTCAAGATGCCATATATATCTTCAGAGTGAGCTGAGAAAAATAACATCACCTAATCAGAATAGGTCAATCATCATATTTGCAGTTTACGCCAGTTAATCTCCATTTGGGTAGGGATAGACACAGGCTGGATACTCTTGCTGATGCCCTGCAGTGGGCTCACACATGGGTTAATTACTACCCGAGTGTAAAGCTTTAACCACCGCACTCCAGTCCCCAAGGCATCCCTCATTGTAAGCAAGTTCAAATGACTTTCATAGGCAAAATTTACATCCTCATGCAATCACTCACCGAGTTTCTTAACAAGTTTCTTATCCTTGTTCAATTTCTTCAAGTCATCAGCTGACATGCAGGGCAAATTATTCTCCTTGGCTTCATCAATGTGCATCTGATCTCCAAGAACGCAAACCTTCATCTTGGGTTTGGGAATGTGCTTCAACCTAAATAAAGTAGTTTATGTTGATATTTATCCATAAGCCTTGTGTAACATAAAACTCTATGTGATCTCAAAACATCCCCTATCCACAAGTACAACTTCATAAATGGCAAGATATCACTTTTACAAGTAACACATAATATATGCAATAAGTATCAGTGCAAAATAAAAAAAATTTGAGGGATGTACAAAATTTGGTATATGAAATGCTGATGGTAAAATGCAGTTCTATCCACCTACCTCAGTACATACAGACGCGAACTTCAGGCACTGACACCCGAAGGGCTGGCGGCCATTTGGCCTCCCCAAATTATTTAAGACCTTGGGTTCTGGTCCGCCAAGGGGTCAGACTTGGCTCCCTAACCTACCACAATCACCCCCAGACTAAGCACTCATGATACTGACATCTCAAAACAACTTCAGCAAAAATTAAACTGAAAGTTATTTCTAAGTCATCAGAGTGCCAAGATCTGAAGTAAATGCAGAAGGTGAGGTGAACACTTACTTTACCGTGCCACTGAATCGCTTGTCCTTCTGGGGGTCATAGTTCTTCAGGCCAATTTGCAGTTCAACCGTCTCCTTGAATTTCCTCCTTTTTTGCTTGGCACCTTGTAGGACAGCATTGACACACTCATACAGAGTGTCACGAGTTACTTTGCTGAAAATAAGAATATCTATGTTTAAACCAATAAATAAGAAGTGAGAAAACAATTAGGTGAAAAATTTCTCAGATTAAGCTTTCACATCCGAAATATTCAGAAGCTAATACATATAAAACATCATTGCAAGGAAGGCTGAAAATATCCACGGGAATTAAGTGTAAAATAAATTGTACCTTGTAACCCAATACATAGTTAAAATCACCACGTAATTTGCTAGGTTGGGTCAAGTGGGGTTAAACTTCTTTACAAGATCCTTTAGACCAATTAAATGTACAAAAAATTTGGATTAAAACAATAATCAAGCATGCACAAGCTAAAATGAGAATCCTGCAAAACTCCGGATTTCGCAACATTCTCTAAATATCCCTTCATATCTGACGAGTCACAACACCCCATCTCACTTGATTCTCTTTCAAGTTTCTCACTTCATTGTCTTTCACGAATCTCATCTCTATCCCTTAACATCTTACAAACTACACCATTCTCCGTATTTTCTTTCTAGTGCCCAGGCCCGATGATTTATTTATTTTTTTTTGCCCGTCCCGGAAAGAGAAAAAGTACTACAAACATTTACGAGGTTCAAGATTGGTTTGATGTACCCCTTTTAATCATGGACTCAAACTGTCATCCGATAGGTACCAAATTACTTTAAATAACCGAACTTAATGAGTTACGATAAGGTGCATAAAGCGAACAAAACCAAATAATGTAATCAGGGCCAAGAAACTGTTTTAGTCATATAATGTCTACGAAATGCATTCGAATAACTATTAAGGCGTGAAATAAATAGAAAACGGATCTAATTAAATATCAAATCGTATCCTGACAGAGGTAGAACCAGCCTTCTAAAACCACTATAAATGATGAATTCTAAAAAAAATAAAAATAAATACTGTTAAAAACACTCATTAATCAACATGGGCAACATTATTAATAAAATGGCTATTTAACCGACCCCAACCTTTCACAGCCTCAGAAACTATAGTTACCCTTTATGGACAATTGCCCATAACTATGTATGAAATTACCAGTTGACAACTTCTAATCAATTCTTAATAATGTGAATTGCCACTATTAATATTTTCAAGGGGCAACTACCCGCTTTTCCATTTGAAATTGGGGGCACTTTCTGGGGGAATTATCCGTACCTCGCCATGCCACGAGGCTAGACTTGCCCAGTACAAATCCACATTTTATCAGTATGTATTCCTCATTACCACAAATTTACTGAATCCGAGATCAAATAATAACATAAAAAGCAAGAAAATACTTTAAAAAAACCAATATTAACAATCGAGTAAATATCTTTTTAACCCTGCCAAAGGGAGGACCAACTGGTCAATAGCCATTCTATGTCTTTTTTCATTTTGTACTCATTTCATTCTGCAATCCGAATCAGATAACTATATAATAATGTTATATCACTAATATATCAGCCTAACACGTATTTTAATAATACTCCTTTATATAAATTTTAAAAAAATTTGTTTGACACTACCTCGACATCTTTTCTCCTCCTCCAGAAACGACGAAGTGAAAGAGCAACACGCGGATCGCCTCCTTCAAGCTACCATGTTTCGCTATATTTTTGGCTATGAAAATCAAATAATTTTTTAAGAAAAATCAAATTAATTATTAAATCCTATTATATATTTATCTATTTCTTATAATGCATATTTACAACATGTTATGGAGTCTATTTCGCTTTGTCAATGCATATAATACTATATTCTAGCTTAATATTTGTAATTATTACGTACTAATTTAGTGCCTTTTGCTATTTTTTCTTCTCCCAGAGAATAGTTAATTATTGGATTAATTTGCCAATACATAGAGTTAATGACACAACACTGAGTTAATGAAATATAAGTACAGGAACTGTAAAATGGGTTAATATATTTAAGAAAAAGAGGTGATGGGTAAAGCATATAATTGTGGACCCTTTTTACATGAGAAATAGTTCTAATTGGCACGAGTATTTAGCTACTTGTTTCTGATCCCTCACTATAATAGCAGAATTCATGAAATGACTCTACGTAGGGTGAAATATCTTATTTTAATCATTTAGTTTTAGCTAGAAATACTAGCGTTTTATCGCTAAAATTCAGTAAATCATCATCGTCTTGTCGCTAAGTCAGATAAGCCTTCTGGGAAATACTCAAATAGTTGACATATGATATATGAAATGGATATTATATCATCAATTCATAATATAATTACCAAAATAATTATTTTTAATATTCTAATTGATTTTGCATCGAATCTCATATAGATATGAGATATAATATATGTTATAAAAAGATAAAAATCCACCATCTTGCTAAGAGTTTTGGTATAAATTTCTGTATACCAAATTATCATCGATATTATTTATTCTTAAAAATACGATACTAAAATTACCAAATAGTAAATATAAATGTTTATTTTATTAAAAATATTATTTATCTGCCAAAAATATTAACTCTGACGTCATCAGAAATCGACAACAAACAGAAGAGGAAGAAGAGAATTCATCATTTATATCGACATAACTTTCACCTTCTTGGCGTGCTGGTGGTGGAATTAACATGCCAAGTAGCATAAGATATCAACCAGTGAGTTCATTTCGTAATGTTGTATTGTGTTATATTAGGATAATGTGAATTAAAAATTGTAAAATCATTTTAGACCTTGTTTGTTGATGTGTCAGGAATATGACGTAAAGTAACCTTCAAAGGGATTGGGAATTATTTTATTTCTTATTTTCTTCTCTAGGATAAAAAATGCTTTTATGAAAGTTTTATTTTTTATTTTTTTATGTATGGAACAATTGATAATTGCTTTTGTAGGTCAAAAATGAATTTCACAATAAATTCACAAGACTTCTTATCCAAAATCTAGTTCAACTGATTAATAAAATATTTTATTCTAGATTTCGCCTTGTTTAGGCTGTTCTTATTAACATTTAGTGGTATTATTATGATATAAACTTGACAGAGGTTATGCGAGGTTAGGTTAAATTTTAATAAGATATTTGTGGTTCTTTTAGTAATTTTGGCATCATAGATGCGAATAAAAAAATATATATATATATACAGTACTGTATATTGATTTAAAGTACAATTTTTCAGATGTTTTTAATATATATTGTGTAGCAGTATATATTATTTATATCAGTGCCAAATGGGCCTAGCTATTTAGGCACTGAGTGCCACAGATGTTTCAGGAAATTATTTTTTAACTCCTGGAAAATTTTTTTTAATCTTTAGGAAAACTTTCTTACCTCTTGAAGCCTTCATCACATGGGAAAATTTTCTATCTGTTTAGGAAAACATATTGTTATCTGTTGAAGCTCTTTCGTTATCTGTTGAATCCTCCATCATATAGAAAAAAAAATGTGTTATCTTTTGAAGCTTCTGTCATTCAGGAAAATTTTGTTATCTTTTGAACGATCCATCAATTTAGGGTTGTGCCAAAACATGATTTTGTTATTGGTAAAACTATGCCACTTGTTAAATGGTTGTAGACCATGTATCCTATTGTAAAATAAATAGGAATTATGCTTTTATTATTACAATCCCAGGAAATTGATTATACTAAGTTTGATTTGGTTAGATTAATTTGGGTTGATTGGCTTCTTGCATGAAATGCGTTGATAATTGAATTCATCGAGTTTTGGTTGTTTTAGATAGTTTTTTTCTTTATTTTCAATTTTCATTTCACTCCTTTGGGTGTGAAAGTGTATATTTATCAGAATACCCAAAGAAGTTTTAGAGAGAAACTATGGATCTAGTAAAGAAAAATAGCCCCTGGGTGCTCTAAAATTATTCATATTTACAATGCGAGTCACCTAGCGTAACCTAACCATTTACCGGATTACTTAACTTGACATGGGGGTTCTAGGGATTACTTATCTTTACAAGATCCCAGTTTCCTTTATTGAGTAGGGTTGACAGAACCCCAGAAGGAATTTAGAGTTTTTCCGAACTTCATACATTACAGAGTCTCAAATCTTTACTCTACATAGTATTGTTTATTATCCATGCTTGTTTATGTAGATATTGTGTGCATGCCCTCCCCTCTTGGTATAAACCATGATATTCGTTCCAAATTGCCATCTAGATTTTAACTGCAACTTCCATTCTTTTACAGAAACATTTAATTCCTAATTTATGATTAGGGGATATATCCTCATTTATTAGTAGTGATGAGTGCATTTATTTGGAGTTTGAAGAAAAAAAAACCATATGTTTCTCGTTAGGTTTTTATACTTATTGACTGAAAATTCAGCAGGAAAGAAAACTTGGTATTTGATGTGATACTTATATAATTGCACATATGACATGCTTTCGAACAGAAAATTGGTTCCTGTAATACCATATAGGCATTGGGTTTTATAGTGCTTGTTACTCTGATGAATCATATACAGTGTATATAATATACAGTGTATATAACCTGATATATACAAGTCCCTTAATGCTCCATATAAGGGGAATGGCTGAGTCAAGTCTAAAAACTTGAATCTGTGTGGAAGGAAAATACATTAAAGGGAATTCCCAGCTCCCTCGTTGTGCCTCATTTAGTCAACTTTTATGACATGCAGGGGAACACATTGGGAAATATAAAACAGATATAAATGATAATTAGCAACTAGCTAAATTTCACGTTAGCTGGGCTCCGTTGGAAAAAGATACATTATCTCGAGTGTCTTGTCAAGGTCACCTTTCTGTGAGCTTTTAATCACCTCAAAGATCGGTATCTGGTATTACTTACGTACAATAATTTAGTGTGGTAAGTTCTACATACATTTATTGTAGTTAGTATTGCAAGCAATTATTATAGTGTATAGCGTGATGTAGGTGTTGTTATCTTATCTGCATTACTGTTAATATATTGCTGTATACAGAAGGTTTGTATGAAACACTTTGATGTAATGTATTTATCATATGAATTTTGTGTTACACAGTCGCCAAAATTTTCACATTTTGAGATCTTGTAGGTTGTCATTGACTTAACTAGGTGGGTGGAGAAGCTAAATATAATTACTTATAAACTTTTTCTTTTAATTTCTGTCATCTATTACGGTGATTTAGCTTCATGGTGTATTGTGTAATTTCATTTCTTATTGCTTAATATTTATTTAAATTTATTGTTTGATCCACTCATTAAATAGGGACAGAGGCAGCATATTGGTCAGAATTCTTGCCTCAGGAGGTGACACACCTATGATCTAATTCTACGTGGATTGTTAGGAAAGGCATCCACCCTTAATTCCCCAGCTCCAGTTTGTCTGTGCCCATCTAAATGCTATATCTGATAGTCTCCATAGAATAAAGAATGGTACCGGGAGCAAGGACCAATTGTGTATTTGTAAATGTAAACTAAATGAAGGATCAGAATTCTGTAGATATATAACAATGGCTGCAATCCCCCTTGTAACCCTTGTAATGGTGGTGATCCAGTCAAAGCACACATTTACCTGAAGGTAATACATCTCGATCACTCCTCTTAACTCCTTGGGGGTAAAGGGCTGCTAAAATTCCCTCCCACCTCCACACTTGGATAATCCACAAGGTAAGTGGGCAAGGATCTTTTTCTTTGAGGCCCGAGGGCTGTACCTGTAGACATAACTAGGAAAATAGCATTTTGTTAGTCATGTATGATTTTATTACAGGTACCATTATCGGAGGAGGAAAGTTGTGACAGTATGTCCGCCAGTGCAGCAGCTTCGCAAGTGGAGGGGGCTGAGGCGATGAGTCCCTCCCCTCCACCTTACTCAGTACGTAGCCATGGAATTTACCTTTGTCGCAGTTTTAAGGAACTTTGTAGTTTACTACTAATATAGATTTGATATACAGTACATGTGAGAAAAAAGCTGTTTGTTGTGGAGCAGGCAAAGATTATCGACCTACAGTACTATTTAATAACCCCATAAATTGTTAGGTTAGGTTGGGTATTAACCTAA
This sequence comes from Halocaridina rubra, assembly GCA_037179515.1. Classification (NCBI taxonomy): domain Eukaryota; kingdom Metazoa; phylum Arthropoda; class Malacostraca; order Decapoda; family Atyidae; genus Halocaridina; species Halocaridina rubra. The sequence continues at coordinate 25,085 of JAXCGZ010019919.1, forward strand.
CCTAACAATTTACGGGGTTAATGTACTGGGGGTCACTAATGTTTACATAATCACTTGTCATCATGTATTTGATGCAAAAGAAAAGAATATTCAAATTCTTGCTTTTCTATTTTGTCTCTTTCCTGTACACTAGGCTACAGACGGTTGTGAAAACCAAGAGGGTCATCCACGAGACGACATCCCTCCCCCTAAGCCAGACTTGCACGCTCCACCTCCATATGAAGAATGTGACAGTAGCGAGGGGGTCAATACATCCATGACTGTGCCGCTTACCACTGGTTCAACAGACTTACAACCTCCAAGCTATGAAGAAGTTCAGAGGCTGAAAGCCATGGAGGCCGCTGATGAATTTGGTTTGCCACATCTTGCAGTAAGTGTTCACTGGATATAATACAGATATATTATTATTATTCTTTAATATTTACTGCAATTGCAGTAAGGATACGCGGGACAGGAAGAAGTGAAAAGGGCTAGATAGAAACTACGACCCCACATAGAAATAGGTTAAAACTGAAGACAATGAAGATTTGTGGATGCCGTAAGGGGAGAATTCTCCATTTTACCTGTAGGAGTAAATAAAAGAATATTGGTTGAAAAAATACAGGATAAACTAATATTTATATCTGTAAAAAATATCACTAAGGAATTATAATTACAGTATTGTAAATGAGTAATGAATTAAAATTCTTTATTTATTTTCCTTCAGACACGTTACAAGGTATTGTATTGTGTCTGTAATAAATAGAGTAGAATGAATGATGCTACAGTATAGATTTCTTTATGAATATCTTAAAAGTCATAATCCTGCCATGATTCTAGGTCTTCAGTATTCTGACTATACTTTTAGCCTGTCTTTTTATTTTTTATCATTCTCCTGTATCTGCCTTGTCCGCAAGCTCACTTTTTAAGTGTTTCTTGGTGCCCGGGCCAGATGAAGGCAAGTTTCTTTGCACATCCCTGTGTTCTGTTCATGTGAATGTATAAAAACTTTATTTTAAATATTTTTCTCCTTGTTTATAGGGAAGTGGATCATTAGGAGGAGGCAGCAATTCGAGCAGTGGTGGGAGTGGCATGCGAGTTCTTCGCATCTCGTCCCTCGGTGGATTAGATCCGGAAACTGCAGAGATTGCAGAAGAGCAGCTTCTTGGCACAGACATCATGTTCTTTATTGCATTTGCAGGTATGGCACTCTGGATCTTGTAAAGAAGAGTAACCCCAGGGTGCTCTAGGGTTAGTCATATATACAAGGCAAGGTCCTTCACCTAACATAACCTAGTGATTTATGGGGTTAATTAACTTTACGTAGGGTTCTGGATGTTACACATCTTAACAAGATATGGCATTCTTTGCTTGTCAGTTTTTTGTTACACTTAACATTGAGTTATAGAATTTAATTTGTTTTTCTTTGATGTACTAATGTTCAACTACTGTCAGATATGATTTTACCATGCTTATTAGCACCATTGAGCTAGAAAACTGAGAGAAAATTTTTAGTAAGGCATTTACAATTACAGAAGCTCCCCTACCTATGGACAACCGAGTTACGAACAAAAACCTACTCATTATCTACCCATGTACTGTATTAATGTATGTTTTACTGTACTGTATTATTACATTATTTTTACTTTATTTAAATTCATAAATAATGTATACACTTATGTTTTATATGGTAGTTAAGCATCACTAGCCTAAGTACTGTACTGTACTGCATATGTATGTACTGTCCATTACTTTTTTTTTTACCTAAGCATAACTTATAAATGACTTCTGGAACCTAACTCATTCGTAAGTTGGGGAGTGTCTGTATGTCTTTACCATTATATTGATAAATAGTTATAGATATTTCTTACTTCTTTCTCCCATTAGCATTAAAATTTACTGTAATTAATATACTAATTTACAGTATTAGAGTAGAACCTGAACAAGATTTGTCATAAAGGAGATGGTTGAGGCTGCCATCAGTGTTGTGTCCCGTCCTGAAATGCCATATATAAAATCAGTGTAGTGGAGGGAAAAAGCAACATATTGTACAGTGCACCAGAAAAACATAATATATATGTATATTTTTCCAGCTGCATTTATCTTCAATTGGGTGGGCTTTGTGTTGCTACTGTGCTTCTGCCACACTGTGGCTGGTCGAACTGGAGCTCTGGCAGGATTTGGTTTGTCCTTGGCAAAGTGGGCTGTGATTGTACGCCATTCTACAGACCTTGTGGCAGATTCCAACACCTGGCTTCTGTGGCTAATAATGGCACTTGGTACGTACTAAGGTTTGCGTATGTTGTGAGAGTTTTATATAAACCTATACAATGGCTACAATCTTCCGAGTAAGGGGGTGGCCGAGTCAAAGAACACATTCGACAGAAAAGTATAGCTTATTTTGTAAATGACATGTTAATTAATTAGATGGTTTTAGAATGTTGTATGGCATACCACTTCTGTGTTCCCCTTTGTATCGTGAAAGTTGACTTAATGGGGTAGAGCTAGGGGACTGGGAATCCCCTACCCATTGTATTGAAATGGAAATAAAGTATTATTATTCTCAGGATATTAATCATCCTCCAAGTAATCTAGTCGTATGAGAATGATCTAGGAGGAACACTTTGAGATCCTTTATAGGTGGGTCTGATTGTGCGTGGCTATGGGATGCTTGATAGCCGGAGAGGATATATTTGGTTGTTTGTCAGAGAAAAGATGTGTGTTAGTTTTGAGTGAAACCAAGGTGAGCTCATATGGGATTACAACCCCTCTGAGATTTATCAGATACATTTTGTTGAGGTCTACAAATAAAATGATATATATTAGTAGAATTAAAAATTCTGAGAAATATGGTTACTTGTACCAGAGATGTTGCTTAGATTAGTAGCATGGTTTGTCTTTAAATATGAATCCTATAAGGCCCTAGTACCATTGGGGTGTTTGACACCTCCATAGAAGGCAATACCTGTGATTTATTCCATGGATTATGAACAGGCTATAACACACACATTAATACTTGACCTGTTTACAGAATAACTTATCCCTATTATTTCTGTATAAAGTCGAAAGACTTCTAAGTTTTATATAGGGTACTGCTTTATATGTTGCATGGTCTGAGTGTTGTATACCAACTGCAAATGATAATTAAGACAGAGGGAATACTTTAAATTTTACATTTCTATTACTTCCCATTATGGGGGTGGATGCAGACCAATTGAAACAGGGAATTAAGACTAAAATACATATTGACTTGCCTGCTGGTCTTTCTTACAGGTCTGTCACCTTCAAAGTCTAGTATTTAACCACTAAGCTACTGCAGTTCCCTGGTAAATTTGTATATACAGTATATTGTTTTGATTTCCAGGTATGCTGATTTGCATGCGAGCCATCCTCCAGTACGTCCATGCTAAACGAGAGTGGCACCAGGTTCCTCACAACTCTCGCCATCGATTTTTCCTCTTCTATTAAGTGCAGAAATGGGGATTGTGTGAATAACCTTACCTCATCATCTGTGAAGTATTTTAAGTCCATCATAAAACTTCCTTTTATGTCTTTTTAACCAGTTTTTATTTTTAAAGTCTTCATATTGGTATATATGTTCTATAAACGTATGTTTTAACCGTTTAAGTGATAACTGTATTTAGACCTGAATGAGATAAGAGGTACTGTACCTTGCCTACGCAAAGGCATGACTCCTGTATAGATTATAAAATCTATTTTGAACGCGTGAACACTTGACGTATTTGCAGCCACTTAGATATTTTAAAACTACTTTAAGTTACAGCTTAATGGTATTTTAATATTTTAAAAAGAACATCAGATCTTTTTTAAAACTTCTGGAGTGTTACTAAATGCTATTTTACCCATTATTGAGTAGAGCCTTGGCAACATCATTCAAAAGGTTGAAATTCCTAAACCATCTACAGTGATGCTGGCCTTTATGAAATGGATCCAATGGGTGACTTGTTATGGCAATAGCTCAAGTATTTAGTTCATAGAAGAGCCATAGTGTATGTTAAAAGAGCGCTGTGTATGAGGTTCAGCTTATAGGGAATATGTCATTAAT
>JAXCGZ010019920.1:5000-27500 GCA_037179515.1 Halocaridina rubra
CCATCAGCGCTTTGCATACCTCTGTGGCTGTAAGGTTGATGTTCTCTAATACCGGCCCTTGAGCTTCTATCACTGCAATCTGAGGGGGTGGGGTATTTTCTACTGTAAATACTGACTGAAACTCCTTGTTCAATTCTTTGCAGATCTCTTCGTCCGTCTCAGTGATGCTTCCATCCGCTCTCTTTAGCCTTAAAACCTGTTCTTTTACCTTCAGTTTTCCTCTGATAAAGCTGTGGAAAAGCTTGGGATTTTCTTTAGCCTTCCTGGTGATGTCCCTCTCATAATCTTTCTCTGCCTCTCTCCTTTTACTTAGGTAGTCATTTCTTGCTCTTTTGTAGGTTTGCCAGGCATTTATGTTTTTTCTCCTCCTATACCTTTTCCAGCATTTGTCTCTCCACTCCTTAGCTCTTTTACACCCATTATCGAACCATTTCTCTCTGGCATGAATTACACCTACTTTGGTGACAGGTATGCAGCAATCTACTATCTTCCCATATTTCTCACAAAAGATGTCATACATTTCTTGTACAGATTTGTTGTAAACTAAGGTTCTCCAGTCAATAACTGCAAAAAGCTCATTCATTTTGATGTAATCTCCTTTCTGATAGTTCCTCCTCATGTCCTCAGTGCCTCTACTCTCAGGAAGAATGTCTTCAATGATATACTCCATCAACAACACACAGTGGTCACTCTTTCCAATTGGTGGTTCATACTCAATATTTTCAATATCCAACACATTATCTGTGAACACCAGATCAAGTAGTGATGGCTCGTCCCCACCCCTGGCTCTTGTTGGTTCCATTACATGTTGGTGTAGGAAATTCCCTTGTACGCAATCTAGGAATCTTGCCCCAAAGGAGTCCTCACCACTGTGTGGGTCAAGATTTATCCAATCTATCTCTTTATGATTAAAGTCTCCCATAATCAAAATCCTACATTTTTTCTCCCGCGCCATGTTAACAACTGAGTTTATGACTTCAATCGTACCTATATGACTTTCCTCATAAATTTCAAGCCTATTTTGGTTCCTTGGTGGGTTGTATACAACAGTTATTATAATGCTCTCTGACCCAGTATTTATGCGAGCAACAAGAAATTCCCTGAACTCACTTTCTATAGCCAAGTTTATTTCTTCAACTGAATCCTCTCACTTATGAGCAGTGCTATCCCTCCACCAGTCCTCTCAGATCTTTCGACCCTTAGTATTCTGAAGCCCTTAGGAAAAACTGTGACACTGTTTATGTCCTCACTCAACTTAGTCTCTGTAATTGCTACTATATCTGCCTTACTGTTGTGAATCCTATCTTTTAATTCTACTGCCTTACCAGCTAATCCATCAGCAATTGTGTATAACAATCTTAATGAGGCCCCATCCCCTGATCTTCTGTCATTATCTTCTTTATCTCCCCTTTGTCTGGAAGTATTCTGTAACGAAAATTTTTCTTCTCTTCTTCATTTCTTTCATCATTTAACCTTCTTGCCTCTTGCAACAAGTTTTTGATCTTTCCCATCTCTTCCTGTGTTCTGTATCGTCTAATGAACACTTCTTTGCATTCTTGAAGGTCTTTTAGACTTTTTTTTCTCAACAATATTTCCCTACATGTCTCCCCTCTCTCAAAGGTTACTTTTGTTGGTCTCGGCTTTCCTTCCCTCGAATATTTACCTAGTTGGTGTATGCTTACAATATCCTCAGGACCACATACTACTCCAAGCTTTCTTATCAGGTCTACAACGTTAGCTTTATTTTCTTCAAGTCTCCCCTGCCATGTTGGCTCCTGGGATTCACTTATGCCTGAGATTACCACTGTCTTCTCCTTATCAAGTGCCTGTCTGATGAGTGGGTTTGCCCTTTCCATCACAACGTCTTTCATTTTTTCGATTACTGTCTCTTTATAGTCAACTGTTTGTATGTTGTCCAGTGCCACCACCTTTACAGCCTCTTTTACTGCCACATTCCCCTTTAGTGCATCAGCAAAGGACGTTTTCATGGCATCATTTTCCATATTCAGCTCCTGGAACTCTTTTCTGAACTGTTCAATGTTTTCCTTAATCTGAACATTCCAAGCAGCAATCTCGTCTCTCTCAGAAGATAGCAGTGAACTAACATCTAATTCCTTTAGGTTGTCATTTAGCTGTTTGTTTTTATCTTCTTGTTTAGAAATTCTAGATTCTAGTTGACTCTTTTCCCCTTCCAGCTTCTTTATTCTTTTTTCTAGTTCCTTTCTCTCCTGCCCTTGTGCTTTATTTGCTTCCTCCAAAGATCTTATTTGTTCTCTGAGTGTTTCATTCTCTTTCATTTCTCCATCCATATTCCGAATTTTATCATCAAGGTTTGTAACCATTTCCTCTAACTTCTTGATTCTCTGTTTAAGTCCTCTGATGACTACCCCTTCTCCCGACCCATGGGTGGGAGAGGTTTGGGACAGAGATGGCTTCATTTTTATGTTCTCCCTCTCACAGAATATAGAAAGAAGACGAGAAAGAGGAAAAAAAAAAGAAAAGAGAAAAACTTCTAATTTACCTTCACACAGAATTTTTATATCTCCATATAAGTGCTATTTAGTGACTCAGTTTGTCTCCTTTCTGGTAACACACATCTTAACTTAAAAACTTGACCATGGTAATTTAAGTATAAATTGTGTGTGTGTGTGTGTGTGTGTGTGCGTGTGTGTGTGTGTGTGTGTGTGTGTGTGTGTGTGTGTGTGTGTGTGTGTGTGTGTAAAAAACTTGCAAACCTGTTAACCATTTCTAAGAATACCATAAATGTAAAAAGAAAAATTTTGCCAAAAATTTTATCAATCCCAAACTGGTATGCGAATATCCAAGATATATGATATACACTGTTCCGGTTCCGGTTTTACGTCACGGACTCCCTTTCCTACCAAGGGCTAGGACGGTTGCCTTCTTGCGAAGGACTTGTTTTGGCAGATGTAATCGTTACCCTTGAGTGCATGCCCTTACTAACCTCAGACCGTGACGGGGTGCGAACCCTCGACCTGACGACTCAGAGTCGCGGACGCTACCGCTTGAGCCACGGTGACTACATATATATGATATACACTAAACTGCTATATTATGAAAATAAATAAATAAATAAATAAATAAATAAATAAATAAAGGAATAAATAACGCGTAGGTTCCATATTGAACTATCTCTGATGATTTCGCGAGCAATTTCTTAAGAAGACATTGAACACAGCTTACATGCAATAAGTTGTTAGTACTTTATAGACATGAGTAAGCGACCAACATTAAACTAGATTACGAAAAGGCAGTAAAAGATTTACCATCACAAAAAAAATCGAAGTACATGACCAAATATAGATTGTAATGTTTAACAACTGCAGTATCACTGGGAGTGTCCATGTGCACGTCCCCAAGTACAGTTATCTGAATAAATAATTAAATAAAATCGAAGTAACATAAGACAAGAAAAATAAGAAAAAATAATGCCTCAAAGAAAGAAAACAAAAAATTGAAGAAAATACAAAAGTTGCACAAAAACAAATTATGTTAACTATCAAATTCACAAGGAGATCACACAAGGAAAATAAAAAGAATAATTTCTCAAAAAAAAAAAAAAATAAGGAAAAACATGTAAGGACCTCAAGTCGCGCAACATTGTAAATACTGAGTATCCAAAGGTTTCACTTTTCACCACAATGTCAACATGGGGCAGCAGTTATGGATTATGTACCCAGCTGGACTTTTGCGGTCCTTGGCCGTAAACACGTGGTGAAGAGTCTTTCTAGTCTATACCTGCCTCCTCCTCTTCTATATTTAGTTCTCACACTGTAACTCCTTTAACGTCATTAATATGGTGAGGGATAAGGGGTTAAGGGAACAATACGAGAGGCAAGAAAAGGTGGAAAAGACTAGCAAGAAACAGCGACCCAATGTAGAATATAGATTAAAGCTGATGACAGAGAACTTACGATGTATACGCCTTTCATGCGTCATCAAACCTAACTTAAAATATTTTATGAGTTTTCTCTAAATGAGGGTGTGAAAGTAAACTTTTACCAAAGAATCACATAACGCAAAAAAACAACAACAAAGAAATGGCAAATATTTTTGTCAACATGACAACAAATACCTCAAGAATCATTCCAGATTTTATCTCAAGGGTAAGGCGTTGGCTCACACTCTTGTTACATACGTAAGTATATTCTGGAAGTCTGCTGGAGAAAGAACTGGTTTTGGCACAAGCCAGTTATTTTTCCAAAGGTTTTGACTGTCTTGATCACATGTTTATAATATGGGAGTGAAGTGTACCGAACAGGATAAGAAAACCAACGCTATACAGTATTTTTGTACAATAGCACCCTATCTCAGTTTGGCAGTGAAAATAAATGTTTTTCTTTCGGTTTTTGATGTGGTTTGAAAGAACATGACCTTGAAAACCGTCGGAAACCATATGCTAACTTAAACTATCTTGACCTATCCTAACCTAATTTAACCTAGAAAATTGTACTTTACGACACTTTTCAAGGTCAAAAGCATTCATAAAAAAAAAAGTAGAAAAAATGTCCTGATTTACTATTTTCAGGTTAGGTAAAGTTAAACTTGATTAAGTTAGGTTAGCATATATTTTCAGATGGTTTTCAAGGTCATATTCTTTCTAAACATCAGAAACTCTATGAAAAAAAAACTATTTTCACTTCCAATTTTGATACATAACGATATTAAATAACTTAATCTACACTTATAAACACAAAACACTAATTACAGCAATTATATATTGCCAACTTGATAGAACATAAATTGAACTTAAAGAAACACTTACACTATTGTAGTAGACACTGTCTTAAGGGGGGTTTACACGGTCAAACGGTTCTTCGAACGCGGTTCGACAGACAAGTGTTTGAAGTGATGTTCGAACGTGTGAACGGGGTATTTGGTTGTCGAACACGTTTGTTCGACGAACCGTTTGACCGTTTAAACCCCCCCTTTAAGTGCCAGAGTCTCCACTCAAATGACGGTGGACTCAGACAAGTTACGGCTGAAAGATTAGACTGGATGCCTTTCCTAATGTCCCGCGGTGGGATCCAGCCCGTGTTAGTCGCAGTTCCAGAGACACTTACACTATTGCACTAGAAAATTACAATAACACTGCTATACACACGATTTAATATATGAATTCCACTAATTAGAAGAACTAGTGATTAGCTGCGAACTCGTAAGCTCCTAGCAGCGTAGTCACCGTGGCTCAAGCGGTAGCGTCCGCGACTCTGAGGCGTCAGGTCGAGGGTTCGCGCCCCGTCACGGTCTGAGGTTAACAAAGGCATGCACTCAGGGTAACGATTACATCTGCCAAAACAAGTCCTTCGTAAGAAGGCAACCGTTCTAGCCCTTGGTAGAAAAGGGAGTCCGTGATGTAAAACCGGAACAATCGAGAGCTCCTAGCAAAGGTGCTTCCAATACTAATCTAGGTCTTGTATCTGAAGAAGTGGTCAAGAGTGAAAAAATAATCTGTCAAGTGTGGGGTGATTACATAATTAAACTATGGTCTTTAATTCTATAATAGGATGGTTTAGATAGTGGGAAATTATTCCTAAAAGACGTTTCCCGTTCGTAAGCTATTCTGATACTTTTGGACATTCCTTATTGTAGTTACCGTGGCTCAAGCGGTAGCGTCCGCGAATTCGAGGCGTCAGGTCGAGGGTTCGCGCCCCGTCATGGTCTGAGGTTAGCAAGGGCATGCACTCAGGGTAACGATTACAACTGCTAAAACAAGTCCTTCGCAAGAAGGTAACCGTCCTAGCCCTTGGTAGAAAAGGGAGTCCGTGACGTAAAACCGGAACATGAACATTCCTTATTATCGTGTTTGTATATGCAATGGTATCATCAATCGTGTATAAGTTTATTAAAGGAGACTTGCAGAACAACAGGAATGGGGTCTTCATATAAGAAAAAAAATATTGATCGTTATTATTTCTTAAATTCAAAAATAAATTTTATTGATATATTAAAATGGAATTTTTATTATACATTTTTAAGCGGTTTCGTACAAGCCTTGGTCTTGGTTTTCATCAATTTGATTTCGCTTTCTGAATAGGGATCACACTTATACATACATACATACATACATACATACATACATACATACATACATACATACATACATACATACATACATACATACTCGTACATACATACGTACATTCATACCTTCATACATACATACATACATGCATACATACTCGTACATACATACGTACATTCATACCTTCATACATACATACATACATACCTCATACATACATACATACATACATACATAGCGACTAAGTATCACGTGCTTATGGAGAATCACGTTGAAAGAAGACACGGTGCTTGAATTCATCTCATCTCTCGTCCCAGAAATACGTTTTCGAGAGCTCTATGACAAAAGCTCCAAGAAACGGGAAAATTAGAAGCAGTAAATCCACCAGCCAATCAGCTACTGTGTCGTTATTACCCCCTTGTAAATCCTTTCTTTCATCAGGGAATCAGGGATCTATCAAGACGCTATTTCCCTTTTCCCTTAAAACTTTTACTCTCTTTACCCTAACGTAAAGTTACATGGGAGTTTACCCCATCTATGGTCCTTGTTTCCCCTAACCTTCTCCTATCCCCTACCTACGGGCTATGTATGTAGACCCCTGCCCATAATCCCCATCTCTATAATGGCTGTTTCCCCCCATCCTTTTCTTTCCTACACTGTCAACAGGACCGCAATGACAAAGACCTGAGGACACTAAAAGGCGAAAGGTTTTTAATAAAAGCGGAAAGTACAAGAGATTCGATCAGTCATTCTAACCATAAAATTCTCTCACGTTACACGAACGTTCACACAGGTACAGAATACGTATGTATGCGTATTCTGTACAGAATACGTAGGGATTTATATAGGTTTCTTCTGGGCATATATATATAAAAAACGAGTAAAGAAAAAAATATTCGAGTACAATAAAATGCTCCGGCCATATAAAATGGAAACTTAGTACTTTCTTATTAATCCAGTGGGTCGCGGTAGCTCAGTGGTTGAGCTCTCAATTTGGGAAGTGACTAACTTAACATTAGCAAGTTCAATCCCGTCGAGGTGTATTAGGAAGGGAATCCAGCCTTAGCACCCCAGCTCCAACCTGTCAGTATTCATCTACATTCGTACTTAGAATAAAGTTAAAGAAAAAATAAGCTTGTCAGTATGTATATACCTGCGTCCACCCCTATGTGAATGGGGACAAATTGTGATATAAAGCTGAGCATTCATGTTGAGTTATCACCATGTTAGTTCTTCAACTTATGTAAATCATGTGTTTTCTTTTTAAATCATGACTGTACTCGTATATACATACATTATTATTATTATTATTATTATTATTATTATTATTATTATTATTATTATTATTATTATTATTATTAGCATTATTATTATTATTATTATCATTATCATTATTATTATTATTATTATTATTATTATTATTATTATTATTATTATTATTATTATTATTATTATTATTATTATTATTATTATTATCATCATCATCATTAAAGAAGCATAATGGTTAAGCATATATTATGAACTTCAAGATAAAAAGAGTCTAACTCGTGCGACATCCATATTGAATTTCGAACCATATGACACATCACAAAACAATTATATTTTCGCTATATTACAGAGGTTGTACACACACACAAAATCTGACATTCCACCCCTTTCCGAATGAGGGCCAACAGTGCCATAAAACGGTGCCAGGTAAACAAAACAGATGCCATAAAACGGTGCCAGGTAAACAAAACAGATAAAAATAGTGAAATGATTGATGATATTTTATACGCTGTTCTGGCTTTAGGAAATACAAGCTCTGTCATTTAGTCAATTGTTTTAGAGGGAAATAGAGACTCGGTCACATTCAAAGGAAAAAAATTAGATGAGGCAAACAAATTATTAGGAAATAAAGAATCACATGATACAGGTTAAGAGGAAATTTGACAAAAGATTTTCGGGGAAATAATAATAATAATAATAATAATAATAATAATAATAATAATAATAATAATAATAATAATAATAATAATAATAATGATAATAAAGTAATAATAATAATAATAATAATAATAAAGTAATAATAGTAATAATAATAATAATAAAGTAATAAAAGTAATAATAATAATAATAATAATAATAATAATAATAATAATAATAATAATAATAATAATAATAATAATAATAATGATAATAAAGTAATAATAATAATAATAATAATAATAAAGTAATAATAGTAATAATAATAATAATAAAGTAATAATAGTAATAATAATAATAATAATAATAATAATAATAATAATAATAATAATAATAATAATAATAAAGTAATAATAATAATAATAATAATAATAATAAAGTAATAATAGTAATAATAATAATAATAAAGTAATAATAGTAATAATAATAATAATAATAATAATAATAGTAATAATAATAATAATAATAATAATAATAATAATAATAATAATAATAATAATAATAATAATAATAATAATAATAATAATAATAATAATAAAGTAATAATAATAATAATAATAATAATAAAGTAATAATAGTAATAATAATAATAATAAAGTAATAATAGTAATAATAATAATAATAATAATAATAATAATAATAATAATAATAATAATGATAATATATGCATATGTATCACATAAGTATTCATAAGAAGATATGCAATAGGCTATGCATGATACATATACAAACAAACTTAAAATATAATATATACTCGTGAAGGCAAATTAAAGATATATTCATGTAGAATACATTTAGAGAAACAGAAGAAAACAATATAAAAAAAAACTCTAAATCGTGAATATTTCCAAATTTAATGTCAAACTGGATTCATGAAAATGACTTTAAACAACCGATAGTTGTAATTCATCCTGTACGATATTTCATGTATCAGTTAATTCTGGTGATCTCTAGGCCCAGCCTAGGCCTACGGCCAATACTCCGAAAATATTTCAGAGGTGAACGCAATGTCACTAGTCCCACGATCTTCAATCCTTTTTAGGCCTAGCTTAGGACAGACTTGATATTCCGATTGATAGAACCGTGGAGACCTTGTCAGGGGAAGTGAGGAGTAAATACAAGGCCTAGAGTGGCACCTTTATTTTTTTAGGCCTAGGTTCAGCCAGCCAGACAGCCTCACACGACTACAGAGAGAGACTGACACCGGAAGAAATAAAACCCATCGATGGAAAAAACGCTTTGTACAACGTATGCTGTACATTGTGTGTGTGTGTGTGTGTGTGTGTGTGTGTGTGTGTGTGTGTGTGTGTGTGTGTGTGTGATTACCTAATTGTGATTACTTAATTGTGTTTACGGGAAAGAGCCCAAAGCTCGTATCTTCCCGTCTCCTCATCGGTTCCATTTTAGACTTAGTGATACTTATCATACCTGTCCTTAAAACTATGGATTGAGATAGCATTAACTACCTCCTCGCTTAGCCAATTCCAATTATCAACTACTCTTACACTGAAAAAGTATTTCCTTACATCCTGCAAAGTAGTTTTCTTACCAAGCTTCAAACTATGACCTCTAGTTCTAGAGCCAGCCATATCAAAATATCGATCCCTATCCACTCTATCATAACCATGAAGGAATTTAAAGACTGTCACCATATCCCCCCTCACCCTTCTAGCTTCGAGTGATGGTAAGTCTAATTCCCTCAGCCTCTCATCATAACTGAGATTGCGTATTTCTGGCACCAGTTTCGTGTGAGTTCTAAGAAGGAAGTGAATCCGGGTCCACTGTGACCCTCTAAAAATTAATCTCAGTAAATAGGAATTACTCAAATCTATATCAAGATAGCCATTAAACACCTTTAAATACTTAACAACACTATTTTGTATGAACACAAACAATAAATAAACCGATAAAGATGAAAATAGAGAAAAAATAAAGAAATAATGTGCATAAGAGAATATAGATGCGGATATGAATGGAATTATAAACACTGTTTACAATTCTTTTGTCTACATAAGGAGAAGCGGTGGGTCAGCGGTAGAGCGCGCGAGTCGAGAAGCGACTTCCGAGAGATCAATCCCACCGCGGACGTTATGAAGGGCATCCAGCTAGAATCCCCAAGCTCCAGCATGTCTGTGTCCACCTCCATTCGAATGGGACTGCTTGTGACACAGAACGGCGCATAAAAAACAGTGCATTAGCCTACACATAAAGACCACAGTCTCCCTTTTAAGAAGAAGGTGGCTGAGTCAAGTCACACAATTATATTAGGGTCCTCGCGTTCTAGTTGGATTTTCCTACCAGAATCCCATCGTATGCCTTGATTCTTCGCGAGAGGAAAATGTACACAGCTTTAAGAGCCACAATTAGTCCCCACTCGAATGGGGGTGGACACAGACAAGTTGGATCTGGTACTTACAAATAAATTTAGTAAATGTAATTATCCACACGCTTGCCTGCTTAGCTAAGATCTATGATATACCAACCCACCCCGTATTCTGTCTTCTGTTTATTCGTGAAGTTATTTACATAATTATGTTATCTTATTCTTTTTCTATTTGGCGAATACATATGTAATAAGGTCGCTTATGCTATTTATGTTTTTGTATTCAAAATTTTGGACCATCATTATCCTAGCTGGCTATTTGATTTAAAAACAGTCAGGGATATAAGGGGAACCAACACAAGACAGAGCAGTGAGCTCTTTATTCACAGAACAAACACAGAAGCAGGTTCAAAGATGATCGCTATCAAAGGGCCAACACTCTGGAATAATATTCCAGAGCATCTTAAAAATGCATCCTCTTTCACAGCTTTCAAAGGCAAACTATACAGTTTTCTTTTGGACAAATAGTTGCTGCTCATTAAGAACTAATTATTCTCATTGTAAGGAAACAAATATGGAAATGATGCCGATAATAACGATCCTGTATCTAGTGGCATACTTACTACTTTATTATTAACATTATTGTAACATTTTTATTACAGCATTATTATTTTCTATGAAAGCTACATTTAATTTAACTATATGTCTAACCCTCTTATTTGTTAGTTTAATTACATGTCTACTTATAAGTTACTATTAATGTTGAATAACCATTGTACAAAATGGAAATAAATGTTTTTTTTGTTTGTTTGTTCTATCTCTCTCTCTCTCTCTCTCTCTCTCTCTCTCTCTCTCTCTCTCTCTCTCTCTCTCTCTCTCTCTCTCTCTCTCTCTCTCTCTCTCTCTGTTGCTCCTCCATTTTGCAGTCTGTATCTGTTATTACTACTCGCCTTCTATTTATATCTCTCATTACCTATATCTCCTTTTCATTTTCCTATCTTTCTCTTTCATCCTTTAGCTTGGCGGTCTGAGATTACTACTACACTTATTCCTGACCTCTGTTCTTCATCTATGTCTTCTTTCTTCTATCTTGCCCCTTCTACTTTTATCCAGTCATCTGTTTATCTGTTCCTCCTGTTTTATTCTTCTCTCTTGCCCCTACTACTCACTTTCTTCCTGTCTACTATATATCTGCATGTCCTTTTCTTCCTTATATTTTGCTCCTATTATTCAATTTCTTGCTGGCTCTTTCTCAATTCCTCCTTTTTTTCTTCTATCTTGTCCCTACTACTTTCTTCCAGTCATATGTTTATCTATTCCTCCTGTTTTATGCATCCATCTTGCCCCCACTACTCACTTTCTTCCTCCTTTTCTTTCGTCTATCTTGCCCCATCTACTTTTTTCAAGTCATCTGTTTATCTCTTCCTCCTGTTTTATGCATCAATCTTGCCCCTACTACTCACTTTCTTCCTCCTTTTCTTTCGTCTATCTTGCCCCTTCTACTAATTTCCTTCCTGTCATCTCTTTATCTATTCCTCCTTTTTTTTTTCTTCCTGGCCTTTCGTCTCTCCTAAAATCACCTTTCCACAAGCAATACGAAAACCAGCGAAGTGAAAACACTTATCAAAGGCTATTAATAACCAAAAGGGTCCATATGGTATTGTTACAATCTCGTCATACAATCCTCTCTTTTATACCTCATCTAAGCCTTGACTACCCTTTCGCCCCTACAACAATCCCCCCCCCCTCTATTTCTCCCCCTCACCCATACATGATCCATTTCCCTTGACAGCTTACCATACAGACACAAAATGCCATATGCTTTATGTACTCTCTCTCTCACATATATAGTACACACATTATGCTACCAAACACTCAACAGTCGTGATTTACGGATGGCTCCTAACACCAGTAATATAATCTGCATATGCCCTGAGAGACGCCAGGGAAGGATAGAGTGGAGCTTTTACATCACCCCCTTGGGGGGGGAGAGAGAGAGAGAGAGAGAGAGAGAGAGAGGAGAGAGAGAGAGAGAGAGAGAGAGAGAGAGAGAGAGAGAGAGAGAGAGAGATAAATTCTTAAAATGCCAGTAATTGTACGTATGGACATTTCTTTTTACTGTATGTATTACCCTCTTACTTATTAGTTCAATTACATGTCTAATTATAAGTGTACTCTTAGTTTTGCAAAAGAATAACAATTGTCAAATTGTAATAAATTTTTGATTGCTTGTTTGTTTGTTTGTTTTGTTTGTTTATGTGCATGCATGCACTCCTTCTTGCATACGATTGGAAAATATTTTATATTTAGCAATCTTTATGACAAATCTTGAATTGTTAATATTCATTAATTCAGGATACTTTGAAAATACTACTACTACTACTACTACTACTACTACTACTACTACTACTACTACTACTACTACTACTACTACTACTACTACTAATAATAATAATAATAATAATAATAATAATAATAATAGATAATAATAATAATAATAATAATAATAATAATAATAATAATAAAGAAACTATAATACTGCTTACAAAACATATGAGTATATTTATAATTTAATACACATGGAAGATATATATAACTGCGTATAGTGTGTGTGTGTGTGTGTGTGTGTGTGTGTGTGTGTGTGTGTGTGTGTGTGTGTGTGTGTGTGTGTGTGTGTGTGTTTGAATCCCAACCTAAACCAACCTAGGTTGATCTAACTCAACTTAATCTTAACAAAAGAGTA
This sequence comes from Halocaridina rubra, assembly GCA_037179515.1. Classification (NCBI taxonomy): domain Eukaryota; kingdom Metazoa; phylum Arthropoda; class Malacostraca; order Decapoda; family Atyidae; genus Halocaridina; species Halocaridina rubra. Next base: position 18,078 of record JAXCGZ010019920.1, read on the forward strand.
AAAAAAGCTGATAAATTGCAATAATGCAATGAGAAAAATACAAGAAAATAGTGAAGCTATAAATTGTGTAAAAAATATGAGCAAAACATTTTAAATTGATATTACGAGTTACAAAGAAGAAAAATTACAATACGAGTCTTACAAAAAATATTTATGAATCAATAAACGACCTCCAGAGAAAACTATAAACAAGGTTTATTCTACCATGATCCCCTTGAGGGAGGAACAAGACTCCGTCCACCGTGTTCCCCTGCTTGTCGTAAGAGAATACATCCTCCGTGTTCCCCTGCTTGTCGTAAAAGATGACTATATGGGGTGATTCGAGGGTACCAAGAATCACCGTCTATGTATAATTTCCACCGTGTCCCCCTGCTTGTCGTAAAAGAATACATCCTCCGTGTTCTCCCTGAATGTCGTAAAAGTTGACTCTACAGGGGTGATTCGTGGGTACGGAGAATCACCTTCTATGTATTTTCTTCCCAAAAGAGTAAAGGTCATGCTTGACTCAGCCACCCCTTGTAAGGTGAGATTATAGTTATTATTTATACATAATATCGATATATATTCTACCACGAAACTACGAAAAAAAAAAAAAAAAAAAAAAAAAAAAAAAAAAATATATATATATATATATATATATATATATATATATATATATATATATATATATATATATATATATATATATATATATATATATATATATATATATATATAAGTCCTTGTAGGACTTAACAACATTCATACATTACTAGTTGAAGAGAAATCATCTGTTCAAGAAGTTTCAAATACTAATCGAAACATGGAAATTGGGGTCCGCGTTAGCTCAGTGGAGTGCGCGAATCGAGAAGAGACTAACGCGAGTTCGAACCCACCGCCAGGCGTTAGGAAAGGCACCAAGCCTTAATCCCCCAGCTCAAATATGTCTGTGCTCACCCCCACTCGAATGGGGAGTAACTGTGACGCATAAAAAGGTGCATTATTCATATTTGAAAGTACGAGATACATACATACATACAAATATACATACATACATATGCATGCATACACATACATACATACATATGCATACATACATACATACATACATACATTCATACATACATACATACATACATACATACATACATTCATACACAATGGGAGTAATTTTTGCACCGTCTTATGTATCACAATGAGTCCCCATCCGTATAGGGGTGGACACAGACATGTTGACGCTAGGGGATTCAGTCTGGATATCCAACCTAACACCCCAAGGTGGGATCGAAGACGAGCTTGTAACTTCCCGATTCGAGAGATCTAACCGCCGTATTTATCTTGGAAAGGGTGGCTGAGTCAAAGCACACACAAATGAAAAAAATACTATATGAATTTTCGATTTTTTGTTTTTGTTTTTTTGTTTTTACAGCACTCCTATATTATAAGTGGCAAAAGCCAGTCATAAATAAAAGGCTGGAAATAAGCTGGTGAGAGGCCTTATTAACCTGCCAATTAGCGATGTACTTAGGCCTCTAAAGAGGGTTAAATATAGGGTTAAAATAGGTGAAATTAACATAAGGAGCTAAGAATACCCCATCCAACCCCCTTCGAAACCCCATAAAAACTAATCATATTTGATGGCAAATTTTTGGTATATTGACCAGTGATGATGAAAAAAAAAAAATTAAAAAAAAAAATTATTCGCAAGTAGAATATGCGATAAATAAAAATAATAATAAATTTCTGAAAAGAGTCAAAATAAGATGAAGCATAATTAGTGTCTATAAATAATGCATTATTGGTAATGAATGAGGTAGAATATATTTACTGGAGAGAAGACCTCCGAGGAGTTTAGACAAGACCGTTTTAAAGTTGGTGTTATTATTATTATTATTATTATTATTATTATTATTATATTATTATTATTATTATTATTATTATTATTATTATTATCATTATTATTATTACTTTTATTATTATTATTATTATTATTATTATTATTATTATTATTATTATTATTATTATTCCTGTTTTTATTATTATTATTATTATCATTATTATTATTATTATAATTATTATTATTATTATTATTATTATTATTATTATTACCATTATTTTTATCATTATTATTATTATTATTATTATTATTATTATTATTATTATTATTATTATTATTATTATTCTTGAGGGAGAGGGCTAGAATACTTCCTCTCTGTTCCCTTAGGTGTCGTAAGAGTCGACTAAATGGGGTGGAGCGAGGGGACTGGGAATCCCGTTTTCTGTATTTTCTCTTCCCAAAGAGTCAGAGTATTTAGTCCTGACTCACCCATTCCCCCTTATAAGGGGAAAAAGGCTTATGTATATAGATGTATGTAGATTTATTATTATTATTATTACTATTATTATTATTATTATTATTATTATTATTATTATTATTATTATTATTATTATTATTATTATTATTAGTAGTAGTAGTAGTAGTAGTAGTAGTAGTAGTATAGTAGTAGTAGTACCCGTAGTTTTCCAATTCGATTCCCATATTTCATACACTCGTAAACATGCATAATAACAAAAAAATTGATGCCTTGTGAGTCAGAAAGAGATTATACTCATTAAATTAGTAGTAGTAGTAGTAGTAGTAGTAGTAGTAGTAGTAGTAGTAGTAGTAGTAGTAGTAGTAGCAGTAGTAATAATAATAATAATAATAATAATAATAATAATAATAATAATAATAATAATAATAATAATAATAATAGTAGTAGTAGTAGTAGTAGTAGTAGTAGTAGTAGTAGTAGGTAAAAACTACTGTTGGATGAGGAGGATCTCCGAAGCCTCATTAGCAATTTCCCAGCCTAGAGAGATATAACTCATATCCTTAACACCACCTTTTTTCTTCCCCAAATATTCTGCCAAGGAGTTAGGCAATTATTTTTCTCCCACGGCGCCTTCCCCCCCTTTTCCCTCGTTGCCTCCCCCCTTCCACTTACCCCTATCCTCGTAAAATAATTTGTGAAGGGACTCTTAGTTATTCTTTGCAATTTAGACTGTATGAATGATGAAAGAAGTGTCTTGAGTTTAGTCTGTCTGTCCGTTTGTCTGTTATCTATCTATCTATCTATCTATCTATCTATCTGTCTGTCTGTCTGTCTGTCTGTCTGTCTGTCTGTCTGTCTGTCTGTCTGTCTATCTATCTGTCTATCTATCTATCTATCTATCTATCTAGCTAGCTATTTATCTACTTAACTATTTATCTATCTATCTATCTATCTATCTATCTATCTATCTATCTATCTATAGACGAAAGATTACTTTTTAAAATTATTCTTCTTATATTTGGGTATGGGGTAGGTCCTATAATGAAGTTAAATAGCCAAGTGATATTGTTTCTATCTATCTATAAAATGTGATTCACTCTCCTTCAGAACAAAGCCAGAGCACAACAGAATTTTTACAATCTGCCATTGATTAGATCATATTAAATTGCCATCAAGAAATGAGGCAAAAATCTGGGCGAGAGAATGAAGTTTCAAGGCATAAGGCAAAATTCTGAATATTGGAAAGAGGCTTCCATTCATTTTGAGCAAAGTCATTTTGAGCGAAGTTAATTTTTAGCAAAATAATTTTGAGCGAAGTTATTTTGAGCGAAATATTAAGAGCGACTCGATAATTTCAGCGAAGGTTAATATTTAACCTAACCTAGCTTAACCTAACCAGTCTGAGGTTCGCTCTAACCGACAGCTAAAAAGGCATCTCTCAAAATGCCCATGATTTTAACTTCGCTCAAAATTACTTGGCTCACTTGACATCGCTCAAACGGCTGGACACGCGGAAAGAGTCCATGTCATATATCTATTAGATTCAAGGCATCAGATGCAGCACACCATATATCCGCTCCAAATGTTAAATGACATATCATTGTAAATGTAGGTGATATGAGGTGCAATAACAGCATCTGCTTATTATTAATCTATACTCGCGTAGACAGAAAGGTTTGGGGACATGGTGAGAGAGGCGAGACTGAAATGGTTTGGGCATGTACTGAAGAGGGATGAAGGGGATGTTGGGAGAAGGTTGCTGAGGACTAAGCTGCCAAAAATAAGGGAAAAGACAGGCCAAAGAGGAAGTTCATGGATGTGATGAAGGAGGACATGACGGTGTGTTGCGAAGGAGGACGCAGAGGACAGGGCCATATTCTGTGACTCGCAGAGTGCGCTTCTGTCACTGAGATCATTAAAAAGCTCCTACAAAACTCACATGGCTGAAATTCAAGAGGCTCTTATTGATTGCGCAAAACTTAAACTCCAAGTTAAGTTTTCATGGGTACCCTCCCATGTTGGGATAGTAGGTAATGAAAAGGCTGACAGTCTGGCAAAAATGGCAACTGAGAGTTCAGTGTCTGAATCTATAACCACACTGACTCAGTTTAAAACAATGTTGTATAATGAGATTATGGAAGAGCAAGAACTTTCTACACTCACACAACATGTAAGCAGCTGTTCGATCCAACATTATGAAAACTTCATAAGGCTGAGACACAAATACAGCATGGGTAAAATGCTTACAGGTGACTGTGATAGAGTTGCTGCCCGTATAAGACTTGGTTATAGAAATATATGGGAGGTGAATTGCGAGAAAACTGGTAGAAAGCACCCAGAACACTCAAAATGCCATTTATGCTCTGACTTTCTGGGAAGAGAAAGTACAGAGAAGGGTTCTTTCATTCCCTTCGCTCCGCCCCACTTAGTCTACTCTTACGACACGCAGGGGAACATGGAGGAAGTATTCTAACCCCCTCCCTCAAGAGCTCATATGTATGTATATGTGTGTACATGTGTACATGTATGTGTATATGTATGTGTATATGTATTTATATGTATATATGTATGTATATGTGTATATGTATATGTATGTGCATGTCTATATGTATCAATAATTACTACTTTTGATTCATAACTCTATCTATATACAAAAGCTGTAGTAATGATGATGGTAATAATAATAATAATAATAATAATAATAATAATAATAATAATAATAATAATAATAATAATAATAATAATAATAATAATAATAATAGTAATAATAATAATGATGATGATAATAATAATGATAATAATAATAATAATGATGATAATAATAATCATGATGGTGGTAGCAATGGTTGTGATAATAGTGATAACGGATTAATTGACGTAATTCTCTCTCACGTACATAATTTGAAGGGTGGAGAAGGGGAAAGGCTTTCAGTCTTTCTCTTTCTTTTCCTTCCAAATTTATCCTCCATTATATGGCACTGTGTTTATGTGTATGTATGTTCAGGTTTATATGTGTACGTATATGCAATTAAGTACATGCACTTTCCTCTGCTGTGTTACCCTCAGATGACAATGATGTGTATGAGTATGCATGGATGTGTCTTTATCTGTAGTAAGGACGAATAACTCCTTTTGCTGAAATGAATACCACAAACACACTCTCCTCTCTCTCTCTCTCTCTCTCTCTCTCTCTCTCTCTCTCTCTCTCTCTCTCTCTCTCTCTCTCTCTCTCTCTCTCTCTCTCTCTCTCTCTCTCTCTCTCTCCCCCCTTGATATGTATGGCTATGAAGCCCCAGTGGTGTTTCTATTGCTCATCTAATTAATGCATGCATATATATATATATAGTGTGTGTATGTATGTGTGTGTATATATATATATGTATGTACCTACTTATTATTCTAACCTGAAAATTGTTATTCTATATCTGCTTCAAATTGTCTGCAGTAGTACTGTTGAAAAGTGAAATGTAATTTAAATGATAGCACTCAACAAGGGCTATTGAAAATATTGTCACAATGATTACTCTTCAAGTACTCTTCAATTATTACACTATATTTTATTATTAATTACTTGCTATGATATTTAAAATTAATTGCAAATTCTATTAGTATGTTATTTATACATAACCACATAGATTGTAATGTTATCAACTGCAATATGACTGGGAGTGCCCATGTGCACATGTCCCCATGTACAGTTATCTGAATAAAAAAAAAAAAAAAAAAAAAAACATATGGAAACGATTGATCCGCTGTGGCGGTTCCTGGCAGGAGAAGCCTAAAGATCTGATGATGACCTACACTCACAGAGACATCCTCATGCAGTCTGTGTATCTAAAACCATTTACTAATCACTGTTTGTATCTGTAATTCAGACACAAACCTCAAAGGATAAGTCAGACACTTACAAAGTGACCAATATCAACCTGATCTGTCAATATCTTTTTTTAGAATTATGCTTCCATCACCTCCATTTTCTGAGAAGTGGTAAAGTAGAGAGGTAAATGGCCCAAGCACTAGCCAAACAGGTGATCAGGGAGGCGTGGAACCCTAGCTGTAATTAACACCTGGCCTATATTAGTGCCCAGCGGGGGCCTTATTTACAAGTGAAATGGCGAGGATAAATACAGAGGGAGATTTTGGACTTCTCGCTCTGGGAAAGTGTTTTCAGACTCTCATAATCGTATGTCTGACAGCCAAAAGAAGTCGAAATTATCTCTTGGCAAAAAGAAAGTTTCGAATAAAGTGGGTTTTTGATGTCTCGTTCAAAAATCTTTTTTTAACTTATTTAAACATTTTATAAGTGAATGTTTAGCAGATGAGAAAAAAAAACAAAACCGAAGAATTGACCATTTGCCACAACGAAGCACTTAGTAAAAATTATGATTTTGATTTTTGTATGACAATGAAATAAGTTGAAAAATTCTTTTCTGCCAAACGAATATTTTGAATAAAAAAAAATTTGATTTTTGCTTGAAAAAAAAAATGGCCAAAAATGAATATTTAGAAATTAGTATTTATTGCAGTTACCTTTTTTTTTTTTTTTTTTTTTTTTTTTTTTTTTTTTTTTTTTTTTACCAGATCTCAAAGAGCTTAACTACAAGATCCTTTTTGGTCCAGAGACCATGTCATACTTAATTATTGCAGTGGTTATTCATCTTTTGCGTGACCTGAAATATACAAATATAGACTATCCATTCATATACCAAAGTCATATTCCCTCTTATAAGGGGGTTGGCTGAGTCAAAGAATGTACAGGTACTCATTTTTCACAAGGTCTAAATTAGCTAACTTACAAGACCTATTCTTATCCATTCCATTATGGTGTTTTTTTTTTTGTCACTATTTATCACCATTATGCGAGTTAACAAAGACGTGTTGGAGTTGCAGTATTAAAGTTCGATGCCCTATCTAACGCCCCGCGGTGAGGTCGATCGTAGGTCTGGCAAGTCTCGAGTTGAGTGTTCTAACCACTACGCTATCGCGGCTCCCTTCCACTTCATTACGCCTTCCGTTAAAATGAGTACATTACAGAGTTCTCATCACGAGGGTTGACACATGTTAGAGCTGTGGAGTCAAAGCTCGATGCCCATTCCCACGCCCCGCGGTTAGGTCGATCGTAGGTCTGTCACCTCCCGTACCAAGTGCTTAAGCCACTGCGCTAACGCGGCCCTCATCCACTTCATTACACCATCCGCTAAAATGAGTAAATTACAGAGTTCTTTTTCTTATGCGTTGGGGGTCCTCTAATCACCACAAGAAGGCAGAGTGCTACCGATGGTGCCCAAACTACCCCCCCATGCACCATACCTTCTCCAATCCCTATCCTGAGACAGGTTGGGGCACGGTAGGTTAGGCTAGATGAATGGTCTGCCTCGAGCGACGGGGTCAAAGGTCATGGAAATACACTACGCACCTACCCCATGGCATATGGTATTGTACTGCACACATTGGTGAAGTATCTTTTTCTTCTCTCTTTCCTGATCTCTGTCATGAATATTTGCTTAAATAATGTTTAAATATTCTCGTCTGCTTGATTACTCTCTCTCTCTCTCTCTCTCTCTCTCTCTCTCTCTCTCTCTCTCTCTCTCTCTCTCTCTCTCTCTCTCTCTCATATTTTTCGTTAATTTCGGGTGCTTGAATTAATTATTTAACGGCCCACAGAAATAATTATATTTTTTGCAACTTCAAGTATTAAAAATTCAGGATTTCAGAAGGCAGATTCCCGCTGTCCTTACATACGAAAACTTACAATAATTACCAAATGTACAACACTTAAAAAAGAAAAAATACTCTCTCCTCGACTAACATATTTCTCTATTAATTCAGGGTACTTATGTAAATGAAGAGATCACATGTTATAATTACACCTGAACTAAATATATGCTTTTACTATGTAAACAAGTCCAGGAGTTGTTAATGATCCCTTCTCAACATCCTTTCAAGTGACCATTAACACAGTCATGACGATTGTCATTAATTGTTGAAATGCCAGTCGAACATGTCAAAAAATCCTACTGGCAATTTTCCTCTAGGACTGGAAATGTCATTTTGGCATGGCAACTGACCATTAAGGAGAACAACATCTTGAAAAGTGAAAGTGTCATTTTTGGCATTGTCAACAAACCTTTTTACATGCTTATACTGAGAAAGAGAGAGAGAGAGAGAGAGAGGAGAGAGAGAGAGAGAGAGAGAGAGAGAGAGAGAGAGTAATTACGTTATTTTGACATTGCCAAAAGGTACTTTGTTCACGTTGCTACTCCTTCGAAATAAGACTTTATCTTTTTTTGTCATGTCTTTAAGCACTTTCTTATGAGCGAGAATGCAATAATGATCTATTCAGCAGATCTAGGAGTGTCAGCAGGCACATGTTCTCGTTGAAGTGGTTTAGATTCAATGGAAAAAAAAATAAATCTACTAATTCTGTCTTAAAAAAAAAAAGGTTATGCTGACTTGAGAAATAAAATGTCCTTTCTATAATGTTTTTCACCATTACGAGCACTGAATATTTGTATGACGTGCGCATCTTTTTTAATGAGTGTCACAACAGGGCAGGCAAAGAAAACTGCCCTTATCAGGGCCTGGGCACGAAGAAAACATAAAGCAAAGAAAAACAGAAATAGGGAGTGCTGTGTCTTGTCAGATGTGAAGGGATAATAAGAGACGTGTAACCCACATCCAAGAATATTCGGTGTTGATGTAGGCACAGAAAAAGAATCGTAACGAAAGGAAGACTTAACATCGAAATGTCCTGGACAGTCGTATTCAAGTCCAAAAGACCCTTCAGCTGTAGTATAGCAACGGGTGGCTGGTGCCAGGGCCCAGCCTACTACATGATAGTATGTGGGAGCTTTCAAAATAAAACTGTCATAATCATTATTTTTCTGTCTTGCTAACAAGCCCTTTCGTATTACTGAAATAAAAGCAAAATTAATTTTTTTCCATTTCTATATTTTTTGTAGCTACTCAAGCAAGCATTGTTGACTTGTAGTTAAAAGTGACTTTTTCTATCGAGTTACAGAATGACCAATAACTTTATTATAGAAAGAACTAGGAGAATTACAAAATCTCTCTCCTCTCTCTCTCTCTCTCTCTCTCTCTCTCTCTCTCTCTCTCTCTCTCTCTCTCT
>JAXCGZ010019921.1:0-29053 GCA_037179515.1 Halocaridina rubra
AGTGCATACTTGAGTCTTGCTTCTTTTTAGGAAACCTATTCTTTTGTCTCTTTGGTACTTTGTCTGCTTTTTCCGATATGATGGATGTTTTCTTGTTGTCTGTCTCCATTTATGGGGCTCTAACTCGTCTTAGCCTTTACCCTCCTTTCTTGGTAAGGGGCCTGTATGACTTATTTTGTTTGCTGTTGCTTTTTGCTAGTCTCCTTTTGCCAGTGATCTTCCAAGCTCAAGGTGGAGAAACAAACCTAAAACAGAATAGCCCTAACAGTTGATTGGTTTGATATTTTATATACTTGCTGTATACCTGATTGTTTAGGGGGTTGTGTTTCTCTCATTCCTATGTTAGCTGGCAATTTTAATTTAGAACCTTATATACAAGGTCAATTGATTTTTAGTAGCATTACCAGTACTTTAAAGCCGTGAACCTTTCTATAATATATTGGATTGCAATGTGGTAATGTAGATGTTTTTTAAACTAATCAGAATATTTATATCGAAATATGCTACATTGACTGTCTTTAGGAAATTTATTTTTGTAAATTTTAGATATTCAGAGACTTGGCATGGGCATTAATATAAGTGCATGGTGCCTCCAATGTTGTGTTAATGTTATGCAGAAGCCTTGACCTCACATATCTTTCAGACTATCCATGTTTTTCCATTAAGGTTTACCTCTTGACTGCTTTGTTACCAACTTCTTCTCGAAGATTTTGTTTTTCAATCAGTGATAAAGCTTCTTTTTCAAATTCTAAGAAAACATGAAATCCTGTCAGGTTTTCTTTAATCCTTTGTGCACTGTTATATTAGTTTTCTAAGTTTTCCATAATTGGATGCATATTATCAGTGAACATGCTCCACTGTATTTTTATATTTATTTACATATTTACTTATTTATAATTATAATAATAGGTACTTGTATCATATTTCTCTATGTCTTTCATCATATACTGAGATCGTGCTCGCTATCATGCTTGGGAAGAATAGATTTATTGCAGTTAAGACAGTTCTGAGAGTCTTAATTAGAAAGATATTGCGGTATGTGCTGAAGTTTTGCATATAGACATAATGTCCCTTTACTACATTTATTTATCTGCTGAAAAGGGTGTAGAGAAGAAGAAAGAGGCTTTCGGTAGAGGCTAACTTTCAGTTCATAAAAAAGGGCTTATAGAAGATGCTATGCAATATATTCATATCTTTTTTCCTTTTCCAAACCAAGTACCTTGTCCTGTTCGAGCCATCTGGATTATATTCGTCGACTTTTTCCAGCTGGGCTTGTTACTTTTGGCTTAATAATAATAGTAATAATAAAATCTCCTTTGAAGGGGAAAGTTATATGGGATATGGTAAGTCTCTTACCTAAAATGCTATAGTGTACAGGAATACATTAAAATCAGATTAAAATTTCAAGGTATGCATAAAAAAGCAGTTTTCTGAGGTATCCTCATAAAAAGCAAATCTAGGTTATTTTCAAGATCTTTAATATTTATATTTTACAGGTATTATAATATTTACGATATAATCTCAACGTTTTCTTTTACTTTACTGTTTTTATTTTAGATACCATTTACTGCTGATGCTATTTGGCTTGCTATAACTATAAGAAAGGAGGTGAAGTAAAAGGGTTTCAGTATGAGTTATGTGTTGTGTTAGCTTCTGTCTGGCATTTTCAGGAAAAAAAAAGAAGAAAAAATGAAGAATTTCTATCCCCTCTGTACTCCCTCTTTTTGTTGCCTCCTGTGACATACAGGGAATAGTTTACAATTCTTTCCTTCCTATCACTCGAGATATCATTTTTAGTTTCCCCCTTCTGAACTGATGTTTTAACAACCACCTAGTATGGATGTATTTAGTGAGTACCTATTACACAAGGCTTACTCAGGTGAAACTCTCTCTTTCCTTTAACACTGTTGTCATTTATAATAAAAAAAATAATGATCCGTATTTAATGTTTTTTTTTTTTTAGTATATTTGATGTCATATTGTTCTGATGCCTGCAGGATTACCACAAATAAACAAAAAGGGATGCTTCAGGGCTTCATTATATATTGCCCATTCCTTTCATCAGCTGCTTTTGGAAGGACGGAATTGCCAACCCTTTCCTACCCTATTCATTTTAATCGGTTCTTACAACTGCATGAATATGGAGATAGAATTCTTTCTTCCCAATGAGGATTGTGGTAGCACAGTGTTAAGAACGCTCGACTTGAGAAGTGAGACACCTGCCATTGAGTCTACCTCAAAGTGTTAGGAAGGGTATCCAGCCTCAATTCCTCTGCTCCAACCTATGTGTGTCTTAACCTTATAATGAGAATTAATGCTGACACATGCAACAACAGACAACATTCTTTCATCCCAATCACAAAGGATTTTCCTTTTATTTGGTTCTATTATATACAGGAGATATGAGGAAGGTATTATTTCTCACCCATTGACAAGTGTATCCCTTTTTGTTGGCTCATAAAACACACAGGATATGAGAGAGAAGCATTCTATCCCACCCACCAATAAGGATATCCTTTTTACTTTCCTCCTACGTCACTAGAGAATTGCAAAAGTAAAATTAATTTACCCTAGATTTGGAATAGTATTGCAAAATTTACAGATCTTTTTCATACAGCATTAAGTCTTAGCAGCAATGTCTGAAAATAAGAAAATAAATCTTCCTGGAACATTAAAAAACTTACTATGTCAGCACAGGTTATTATTTACTATAAGATGATCTAGATTATGTGAAGATGGGAGTTATACTTGTGGACTCATGGGGTAGTCAATTGTATTGCTAGACCTCAGACTTCACACCTGTATTTTGGGTTTCAGTAGTGGCTTCACATATCTATTGGTTTTTATAAGTAATACAGAGGACATAGTCATATAATGCAGAATATCCCTCCCTCCAACTCTCCGAGTGACTTTGGGTAAATCCCTCTTTAGGCATTTTCAATGGGTTACATATCAGTGAACCATCAATTGGTTCATGCTACAGTAGAACTGAGTTCACATTCTAACATTGGCATCACGTTGCCTGAAATACTTGGAAAAATGAATTAGCCCTTGGTTAATCATGCATACCACATTAGTACACTAGACATTTTGGGAGAATAATAGTAAAACAAGTTATCATTAGCTAAGGATTAGATAAAGGACAATAGTGTCTTTTCAATAGCAATCCTAAAGGTAACTAAATTAATAATGCAAATACGTTTACTTGCATTAAGTGTCATAAGTTAAGAATGCTGAAGTCAGACTAAATATCATCGCTTCATTTAGTTAATGATGTCTTGATTATAGCGATAGGAGGTTGACTCAGCTGTTTGAGATTAAGTATTTACAAATGAACTATTAGTAAATGGATTAATGAAACATATTACATGAATAATTTTATATTATTTAAGCATATCGTTACATTTAAGTTTTAGTTGCAAATGTATCTGCTAGAATATGGGCGTAGAATTTAATGCATGACGTTTTGAGAAACTAAAATTCTATACATGCGTGAGATGTCATATATATTTGACCATAGAAGTTTTGTACATGATTTGAAGTTAATGATAGAATGAAAGTAATTTGATGTACTGTATTGTAAATAATTCATGAATATAAAACCAAAATGTATTTCACTTTTCATGAAGGCTAATATTTAGAGGTATATATGGAGTAGATGTCCAGTGTAAATATAGGGAAGAAGTTTTGATTTATAGCTTTTTAACGGGTCTTGTCCAAAATTTTTTCCATAGTAGCATCTCCTAATTTTAAGACTGGACTTATTAGCTGACCTTAACCTGGCTTTGCATCCAGCTTATACCGAGAAATAACATTGATGAACACATATAAATTCTAAAACTAACTATCTTGATAGGCTTAAAAAAATTAATCTTGTGTTGTGATCTTGTCTCTTTCAGTTAGTAAAGAGGAAATAGCAGGATATGATATAGATAAAATGTTTATTTTGCTAGTGCTTAGTGTAGTAAGTTTGATAGAACTCTCGGCTATATGTTAAATATTTTCAGCAAAATTTGTTTGTAGGGATTAAGGAAATTTTGGACTGATCTAAAAAGTGATCTCCAAAAATTTTCCAGTATTTTATACTTGAATATCATTATATTTTGAATTATATTAGATTTCAGTAGTTCCTGTATCCTTACATGCTTTTTTACCCTTATTGAGGATATTGTCACACTGCTGTCATAGATTTTCAGATTGACTTGTGCAGTTCTTTGTTCACACAGGTATAGTTGCTGAGGGAAATCCAGTTACCTCAAAGTAGGAGCCACTATCTATTCAGGTAGAAAAAATAATGACATCCAAAAGCTCTGAAGCAAAATAAAATAAATTTTGGTTTTAGTTTTTTTTACGCTTAAAAGCTGATAATAGAATTTTCATTAGGCAAAAAAGCTTGGTTAATCTCTAATAATTAGACTGATGACACAAATAACACTTGATTGAGTTTGTAGAAACAGTTTGGAGGAATAAAATTATATCTGTATCTGATACTCTTTCTCACACAACATTTACTGTCCTTTTAGTCACATAAAAGTTCTGAGCACTTCTTAGTTTGTTGGAAGAAGGCAGCACACTAAATATAGTCAGAAGAGATACAGATCTAAGAAATCTATAGTTGTGATCAATAAATACTTACATATACGCAAATATATTGTCCAAGTTCCCCCTTACATGATAACATCATATACTTTTTCATCATGTCCCCTTTTTAAAGTATATGAATGCATTTCTTTGTATTCTTAGTACATTACTTTCCTTTCTCCTTCTTATTAATGTAAATATCTATTATTCAGCTCTTCATAATGTATTATTACTGTAAAACTAAGCTAATCATATATAATAAAAAGTTTAATATTCTCAAGGAACCCTTTAAATGCAGAAACTAAAGTAATCTTTTAAGGTTTTCTCGTGTGATAAGTAAGAATTAAGGGTTTCTAGTGTGACATATAATCTTTTTTTCAACGTGTCTAGTGTGATTTAAGTCTAGCTTGTTAAAAACTATTGAATGCTGGAGTGCTCATTTGGCAATGGTTGCTCTTTTCTGTGTATGACAGTCTTGGGCTTTTGTGTGTCAAATGTCATATATCGACTGTGAAAAATTGCGGAAAACGCATGCTTTTATAATATGTGCCTGTATGTTTGGTTTTGAAGATTTTATTAACAGTGCGAATTAGATTTTAGTACGTATTTTAAAATGTTATTATTTAAATCTTTTGGCTTTTTAGAGAGAAGGAACAGTAGATTTATCGTTAATGATATGCATATTTTGGCATATCATAATAAATAGTAATTTCCATCCTTAGGGTTTGAAAAATAATGTTCAACATAGTATTTAATAATATTTTACATATTATGTGTTACTAATAGTCCCCATTTGGGGGTGGACAAAGAGTGAAGCTGGGGAATTAAGGCTGGATCCCCTCTCTGTTGCTTCACCATGGACACGAATGCAGTTCCGTCACCTCCCAAATCGAGCCCTTTACTGGTTATACTGCGGCAGTCCCATTTAGATTTTATAATATGCTTATGCAGGTTTTGAACATTAATGCTGTAATTCATGCTATCAAATATTTATCATTATTGTATTTATATAAAGTTCATGAATGTTAAAACTAATTATTTTCATTCAGTTAAAGTGCCTTGCTCTATTCCTTCCATCAGGATAGCCACAACTGTAGCAAAAGACTTTAAATAGAAGATGTTGCAACATACCCCACTTTATTATATGTGAGGGAGAGGCCTTCCTATGTAGGTATATTCTATGCCATTGTGACCTTGTCAGATATGACATAGTACACAATGTATATCCTTCACTTAATATATAAATTTGCTCAAAAGAAAATATTATTTAAATTTTTTAATGCATATTGTCTTCTGCCGCTAGTTGAAAAACTAGCACCACTGAGCTATCACGGCAGGTTGATTCCATCAGTGATTCCCAGAAGATTTTATACTTTGCAACCACACTTGCCAACAACACAACAGACACTCCCTGAGAGCTCTGTGGGAAAGCTTGGGAACAGCAGTGGCCTTCCTTAGGGACGTGGTGCTGTCATCCAGGCAGCTTAGGGAACAACAACAGCTGCATGATGATGGAGCAAAAAACTTGTTTCTTCTCTTTCTCTCGCATCATAAGCATATTCTTACATTCACAATTATGATGAACAGGTTCAAGTCATTGCGAATGCTAATTTCCCAAAACAAGCTACAGGTTAACCCAGTTTGGAGTTTTGTAATAATGACAGAATAATATTTGATTTGTAAGAACTTATTGTGAGTGAGAGAGAGTTTTCGGTGCTTATTTTTTTAAGGCAAAATATATGTTTTTTTTCCATTTAATGCTCCCTCTGTAGAACTGCTTAAAATATTGGGAAAGTTTACCAAAGCAGCCTTCAGACTCACTCACACCCTCTGAGATATCTGCTGACACTTGTGGTTAATATAAACAAAAATTCTCTAATGAAGAATAAAGGGGACCTCACTGACTTTCAACTGCTCTTAATGTTCATTGTCAGTTTATGGAAATTATAATAATTTTGAAGTTGCCTAGTTACTGCAGTCCTTGAATATGTACCCTTTGTGGTGTAAAATTCGACTTAATGAGGAGATGTGTGGGGCCTTGGAATCCCTCATTTCGTATTTTTTCCTTCCATGAAAAGTCAAGGCAAATGAGTGTCTTGGTAGATAGACTCCAACCAAAACCTTAGTAATCTGGTCTCTTAATGCATGAAATTGTGGAATGATTCAGAATAAACTGGAATAGGTTTGTAGCATAGTTGTTAGAAGAATTATTGAAGTATTATCAATACGTGAAGCACAGTGAGAAATAAGAGGATTATTACGAGGTTTTACCCTCAACCTTTAGTCAGGTTACATGCCCCTATTCACCTAAAGTAAATTTGGTGCTTCGGCAATGTGGATGAGACTGATGACTTTTGCTTTCAAAAATTTGTCTGAATTTTGTCATTTGAAGAGGAAAAATATACAAATTCTTCAAGTAATTGCATAGACATCTATTCTAATGCAGTAATTACAGCAAAAAATTATTTTTGTATTGTATTTTATATTTTTTAAGCAATATTTTTTTTTTTATTTAAGTAGCGATTCTCAGTGGAAGAAAGTATTTATTTTAGTAATGTAGTGCTGTACTAAATATATATTGTACATAAAAAAGGATGCACAGTACCTTTACTTACATTTAAGAAAAGCTCCAGCATCATTATCTGACAAAACCTGTTTCCCTATATAATTAAGTAATGCCTTAAATTATCACCTCCTTAATCTCATGATACATCTTTTCTATTTTCCCTTATATCGAAGTTAAAAGACTTTTGTTTCTAGCAAAGTTTTAGTGAATTCCCACCTAGATTCAATAGGGTATGGCTAAAGTAAGTTAGTCATAGAATTCAACTTTGTTCAAATCACAGTCTTTGCAAAGAATATCTCTCTCAAATATTACTTGCATGTTATTCATATTATCTTTTAAGCCAAGGAGTCTCCATATAAATATATTTTCTTTTTAACAACTTAAATTTTAAGGATTTTATATCAGTTCCCAGTAGTCCACGTATAATTTTTGGTCATCCAGGGCACCCAAGGGGTGGATGCCGGACCTGAAGCACTCAAGAAGTAAGAAAGTGAATAAGGAATGAATATACTTACATTGTTGGTCAGGATTAGGTGTATCAGCTGTAAGGAAATCTCATTGCTGTTTTGCATGACTGTGTTGTAAAGGTGCATTGTTGGGTCTAGATTCAGTAAGGCAAGTATGAATTGCTGAGCAGCCCTAACTGCAGCTTAGTCAGTGAATTTAATACTAAAGCCGTTCTACCGTTGTACTTATTACAGAATTGCATTATACATATAAGGATTTAGTACAATTTACTAGCCATCAGTGTTATAACATAATTTAAATCGGAAATGTACATTTTTCTTGCCGTTTGAAGTTTCTCCTTTGGGGTTATGTCTAGAAGTTTAATAATTAGGATTCATATATCTATGATATCATAATCATAAATTGTATATGTCTACTGGAAAGTCTGAAGTATGCATCTACATTATACTCAGATTCAAATCTCTTATGGCAAGTAGGTCTGTTTCTAATAGCTTGTGCCGTATCCTACATATTTACTGGAGAAATTTTTCCCTCTGTTGCTTATAGAATTCATAACCTATTTCATTCTCTCTCATGTTCTGCTAAGTCTTTTTTACTCTAGTGTTTCTTTGGAAAACCTTGTTGAAATACAATATCTAGTCATGATGAGTAACCCCTCGAACCTCATGTAAAGGTAAATAGTCCTGTAAATTATAAGGTTAGGTCAGGGGGATTGGGTTGGGTTAGGTCAGGCTGGGCTGGCTTAGATTAAGTTAGGTTACATTATGTTACTTTTTGTGACTTGCCCTATAAATATGAATACTCTTTACAAGGTTTGATATACCACATGTTATTCTCCATGTTTTTGTACATTTATTTACCGGGTTACATGGCTGGGCCTTACAAACCTTCTTTTAGGGAAATTTTTCAGATTTCTATTTGCAGTTCTGAAGAATATGTACTTAAGCCTATTTCTTGGTTGATATGATAGATTTCTTGTGATTATTCGCTGTTTTTTGTGTTCCATACTGTTTACTTAGCTGTATAGAGTTTTCATCCAGTTAGTGATAAATTCATATAATAAATTTTTTGTATCATTATTTGGGATCGTTTTTAGTATCTGCACTTATTACCAGATTCTTGTAATTAAAAAGTTAAAGTTAAAGTTTGCGGTTTTAGCCATCCTATCAGAGGCATCGCCCCTGCTCTGGCGGGCGACAGCCGGTGCAAGCCCCAACCCCCCACTGTGGTGTCCAGCCACAGTGGTAACCTTCCCAGTAAACAGCTTAAACTCTCGGTCCTGAACGGGAACCGATCTGTCGACCTCGCGAATGCAAGGCCAGCGCATTACCACTGTACTAACCAGAAGGCTAGTACAGTGATAGAATAAATAATTCATTAAACACACCTCAAAAATATGTATATAGTATTTCATATTTAGAGATTTTTCATCCAATTAAAGACAGTTGACTATAGTAATTATTTTTTGAATCTTTTTATGAGAACGTTTTTATATATGTGCAGTTATAGCCAGATTCTCGTTATCAGTTTTAGAGTAATGAATTCATTAAACATATCTCAAAAGTTATGTATATATTATTTCATAGATTAGAACTCATCCCTTGATATAGTTATATTGCCCAATATCATTCCTGCTTAATGCAAGATTATATACTATTTCTGAGAGCTCCAGCCTGTCTGTGCTCATCCATTCAAGTGGGGATTGATAATGACTCATAAAAACAGAAGAAAAAGATCATAATTCTGTTGTAGGAATCTTTTAATTGTGGCTTTGAGTATCGGATAAATGTTGAGCCAAACAGACTGGGCTTTATTCTTAATTTTTTGGTAAGTGACAGTATTCTTTAGCGTTTGATGCCTACTTCAAAGATTCTATAATAGCTTTAGGAGGCCATGTTTAGGATCAATAAAGTTGTTTTTATTTACTTACTTACTTCTGGTGTGTTTCAGGTCTTGCATCCACCTTTAAGGTATCCCGCCAGATCAAACTTTGGCTGAAGTTTGTGTAATTTACTTGATTGTGGCACTGTTTGGAAATATTTACTTTATTTATTGCTTCCTTTCAATAATATTTTTTAATTCTTTTTCCTTGAAAAATATTGTTATATTTTACACGTCAAGTGTACTTCTCTATCATAAATACAAATATCTTGTCTTTATGCTGATATATACTGTATGTCATTGAATATAATATCCCGTATATCTGTTTTGGAAAAAAATTATCTTGGAATTCTGCATCCCTATCAAAATTTCCCTTTTTTAAGCGAGTTTCAAAAGTCTGTGGTATTTTTACAGGACAGCACAAAATCACTGGCCTTACAGATGCACAAGGAAATGACATCCTGCTCAGTTCAGATAATTACTTAACACCATTGTAATATTGTTTTACAGCTTATATATAACAGAATTTGCTGTTATGTAATATTTAGGCATATCGAAGATGACCTCTCGTACTTTGCAGTAGTTTTTATGCTTGATGGTTAAGCTGACTTTCATGATAGAAGTAGTAGTGAGGTCATATACAATATTTTTTACCTATGCTAGACTTCAATAAAAAAATATTGGATCATGCATTTTGTTTGCCTTTTGGTACTTGAGTAAATCCATTAGTACAAAATGTTGTGTACACATAACTTGCTCATATTGAAAACTGTGAATATCTGTCTCTGTAAAACTTAATCTTTATTCCAGCTGTTTTGTACTCCATTTTAAGTTTTAGAATTTAGTTAGAGTACCAGATGTACTGAATTGCTATTATGAATAGCTGCTTTGCGTATAAAATTTCTTGCTTATTATTTTGACGGAAATATGATGGTTTTAACTTTTTGCAATAATGTTTGCTTTATGAATACATTTTATCTCATAGGATGAGTAAACAGATCAATGTAGGGAGTAAAAGAAATTTTATTTTAGTAAAAGGTATAGTAAATATCAGTGACTTGATGCAGTTTCCAAAAATATGCCAGGAATATTGCTCCACATAATTAGGTTAATAGTGGAATAGTAGGCAATTTCAATACTTCATATAAGCAGACACTTTATGGAAGACTGCAACACATACAACCACATTTGACAAGAATACAGCTTACTCTCCAAAAGGTTTGTGAGAAAACAACAAGATTGACAGTGTCCTTCCTTAGGGACATAGGACTGTCCGGCCATACAGCTTTGGAAACATGAACAACTGTGAAGTAAACAGTGAATTTCTTTACATATTGCTTTCTTGCAACAAAGTTGTCAGGGTTTGCCACAACCAAAGGAAGAAAAACATAAAATAAAACAGTACATGTACAGAAATGACACTCATTTTCATCTCTCTATTCTTGAATATTTGCTCACAGTCAGGCAAATGCTTGCCATATATACTGAACTGCATCAAGCTAGTCCTTTGTTAAATTCTGCAACTCACCTTAGGTTTTCCTTGTTTACCATGATCATTTTAGATCATAATTTTTATGCTCTGAATGCTGAGTACAATGAACAATAATTTGCATATATTTTTATACAAGAAAATGGAACACAAACTTTGCAGTTAAGACCTTAGTTATTTCACATTGTACTCTTTAGTTTTCAAACCATGAATAACTATACTTTACTGCAGATAATTTAAAATCTTCCCTTGGCTAACTTGAAGCTTGATATGTATAATGTCTGAGAGAGATTTACTGAGATTTTAAATGTATCACTGAGATTTTCCAGTTTTTGTTATATCTCCTTCTGCATTATACCTTAAAAATAATTGTCTTGCCCGTGTAATTTTTGTGACTCCTATAAGCACTATATCGTAATATATATTGTAAATTTTCATTGAACACAATTTGAAGTAAGAGTTAATAATATCTTTATGTTCTTCTGGCTGGTCCTGCTAACATAGGGGAAATATGTGGGAGGATAAGAATATTAGCAGCAAAGTGGACATCTTTTCTAGCAGAAGCTTCATATATACAGACCATATGGCTGAAGTGTGAATTATCTATACCAGTTTATATGATCAATAGTGACACCTTGTAGGAGTTACTTAAAAATCTTAAACATAGGTGTATATGTTCATCTGTTATATATTTTTGCAGTCTAAGAGTAAATGTCGTACAGTGTAGACTGTAACTGCTAGTGTTTGAAATATTGGTAGATATTTTTGGAAGTGCAGCAGTATTTTTGGTTTTTCTGACAGTTATAACTTATACTTGTTTCATTATTATATGGATATATTTATGAAGTGCATATTATACAGTCAGTGTTTGGACTTAATATCTCTGAAATTTAATGATTGTTTGTAATAAACTTGGAATGTTTTTTGTCCACTTTGAAAACTGATAGCTATTACTGTTGTTTTTATCAGTTGTATAAGTCCTTGATTTTAGTGCATATTATCAGAGTACAGTATAAGTATTAGACTTATGCACTTATTATGATAAGTTGTACATTTAAAAGATGGTAAAATGTTAATATACTTACAGGAGGACTGTTCGGAGGCGTAGCCACACCCCTTGCAATGGTACCACCTCAGATTCCTCCCCATGGTCGTAGTCTCTCTCAAGGTTTAACAGGACCTGGTGGACAACTTCAGCATTCTGGAACTCCAAGGTCACGGCGCAACAGAGATTCTTTCTCTGATGACCTGCAGGTGATAAATTCCAATATGAATCAATGTAGGCCTAAAGTTGTTGGACGACAACAAGCAAGAGAAAATCAGAGGTGTGAAGAAGAGCCATTACTTGCCAGAGCCCCTCCAGCCCCCTTGAATGCACATGTCTTACCTCCCAGATTCTCAGTTGCGCAGATGCGTGCCTGCAACAAATCTCAAACGCCTACTAGAGCAGCAATGCAGCAAATGAAACCTGATGCTAATCCTAAAACATACTCACAATCCCGTCCTCGCATGTACCGCCCGGATGAATATAATCTGCCTCAAAATTCATATATTCCAACTTGGGCTCGGTCTCAGAGTGGTGGTCATGGTAACCGGCAGTGCAGTAGTGCTGGTAGAAAATTATCTGGACATAGTCATGGATCTGGAAAAGAAATTGATGATGGAGAGCTAAAACCAATCGATGCAAGTAGATGTGCCCTTAGTGGTGGACTTATACTGCCACCAATGCCCCGCCACCATCATGTAGAAGAAGCAGGTGTACGTCACAAGCTGCGTTCCTTTGCTAGACACTATAGCGATGACAGTTTGCATGGTTCTTCTCACAGAGACCTTCATTCAACACGTATTCACTCTTCAGCAGACGAAATCAGTTCTCTTAATCGATCACCCAGC
This sequence comes from Halocaridina rubra, assembly GCA_037179515.1. Lineage (NCBI taxonomy): Eukaryota > Metazoa > Arthropoda > Malacostraca > Decapoda > Atyidae > Halocaridina > Halocaridina rubra. The sequence goes on from JAXCGZ010019921.1 coordinate 12,879, forward strand.
CTGAGCTCTTCTGATGAGAGTTTTTCACGCACTGACTTTTCAAGAACAGATGCAGACTCCCCTTCACCTCAGCGTGCCCCGTCTCTTAATGATGAGAGATTTAAATATATGTTTGGTGGTATGAACCTTGAAGGAGCTATGGCACCTGGTTTCAGAGAACTGTCTCCACAGATTTATTCAGATTATCTGTCTAGTGTAAAAGCCTCTAGTGATGAAAGTTCTTTGCGTTTAAATAGTTTATCACGGGACTCAACTACGTATTCTTATCCAAGTGTACCTGGACTCTGGAGGGAAACTGACATAGTTAGCTCTCCACATGAAGATAGGATAAGGAGAGATGATGTAGTGATTCCTAAATTAACTGCAGAATTTTCAAGTGACAAAGTGAAACGTAACAAACATGGTGACAAAGGTGATGTGGAGCTTCCGTCCCCTGTTGATAATTGTGTGAGTCATAGTGCCTCTCCCTCTAGTGAAAAGATTAAACCAGGGTGCAGACTGAGTTATGTTGACTGTGATTTAAATTCCCCCTCAAGAACTAGTGCCTCTGGTAGCACAAGTCGAATGAGAAGTTTAGAAAAAAGCCCACGAGAGAGCACTGCTCTTACTCCTGACAGTGTTGTAATGATGCCAAAGAAACGTTCTTTGTCAAGAGAGGAAGGTGTGAAAATTAACAATCATATTTCGGCAGAACAAGATTCTAACAGGAAACGAAGCTCTGAAAGACAAAAACGAGATGGAGAATGCCAGACAGATCCTAGAAGTCATCATCACCATCATCATCACCATCATCATCATCATCACAAAAACTCAAGTGGCATTAAAAATGAGAAAAAGCTAGAAAAGTCAGCCACCTTTGAAGGCATCCCTGAGGATAGCAAAGCATCCTGTGATAATGGAGGAGGAGTTGTTGGAAGGTATTGTAATAGTAGTGCTAACAATGTAAAGAGTGGAATGGAAGGGGAGACACAGCATCAGCTTGATTCTGATATCAGTAACAATAATTCAAGAAACAGCTTTACAGACAGTCTTAACAGTAATACATTAGACGGGTACTCTGCACTCCAAATGGCAGCTAGACTTCAAGAGGATGAGCTGAATAGTGTGCTTGTTGTCTCCCCTGAACAACCTAGATTAGATCAGTTTATTATAGAACCAAATTTCCTTAATCCACTCACAACTGAGCAACAGATTGATGCAGTAATGCTTGGACTTCATTTTGACCCTTGCGTTAACCAAACTGTTCTTCAGCTCACTAGTGCTTCTGTAGATGGGGATCAAAAACCCGTGTATCCGGCTAAATCCCAATTGTGTAAACGTTCTTTTGCTGAATCAGGGCTTGTAGATCTTCAGTCCAAGGCCTTGAGGGGTCCTGTAGGACATAGATTTCCCATTGAGATATTGGCTCCACAGACACTGGCATCTCATCATACCAGTGTGTTAAGACATGCTGGCTCAAGGTAATCATTGTAATCTTGCTGTTGTTGCTGCTTCTTCACTAATATTTTTTCCGTATTTTTGTGGATAGATTTTTACACCCATATATACAATGCCTTGTTCTTCCTTCATGTCTTTTAATCCTATGATTCTGTGTCGGATCATTCTAAAATAGCTTCTTAAGGACATTTCAGTCAAGTTTTATATAAAATAGATGAATCACCAGAGCAGCTGCTTCAGACTTTATTTTTTAAATGCCATCAATTATTGGACCTAGTAAATATTATATTCAGTTTGGTTGGGTTTTTTCAAAATATTGGACACTAACTAATATTTTACCTCTAAATATATAATTATTCTCCACATACTTGAGAGTACGATATGTTCTTGGGAAATGAATGAAATTTGCGGAGTATCCCTTTGCTCATGAATTGGATATGTTAGTCCTTGTATGACCCACATTTAGATAATACTGGTGGCAATATTAGATAAGAATTTAAATTTTGTGCTCTATTTTGTACTATACTGCATCATTCTGAGTAATATTTTAACATGTCGCATACTCTTCACTCACCTTAGATAAAGCAAAATTATTTTACTAGCCACCTCTCACTTGTATCTTCAACAAATCTGAATTGATGACAAGAAATAATATTGAAGTGAAGGATGGCAGTCCCTCATTCTTAAAATTTGTTCTATTTGTAAAAACTGATGGCAGAAGAGGATGGGCAGTGTATGAAGTTCATACCTCATTTCATATATCAGATTTTTAGTGTTTATTATGCCACCTCCTGCTAATTTTAGGAGGGTAGCTGCAAGTACAACAAAAGAAGTGAGGTAGCAGGGATTGTAACCTTATTCTTTCAGTCCTTGTCTCCTTTATAATTTTTTTTGTTATTCAACATGCAAGGGATACGAGGCAATATTTTCTGATCCCCACAACCACCAAAAGTATTAGACAAACTCAAAGGGTAGTCAGTATATAAAAAGAGACATAACAGATGTGTCATAGTCGTTGATGATAATTGTCAAGTAGAATTATACAGAGATCCACCCCTAATTTGTGATTGCCCTTGTTGGATTTTTATTTTTATACCTGTAACATACACCATGTAGAAAGACCATAGAAGTGAAACTGCATTGGGTGGTTCAGCAAAATAAAAGGGGGAAAATATTATAATTTGCTTGACTGAAGCCATCATTCGGTTATGAGGCCAGTAGGGTGGCCACAGCTGGACAAAAGATGGGAGGATCCTGGTTTTGACTTAATCATATAATGCCTATGTGGTTGTATATCTTTTAATGTATTAACCCATAATCTTAAAAACTGTATATCAGAAAACTTAAACTATTTATGTATACGGTATGATAATATATGGGTGTGAATATTAAACCTACAAAAAATATGGATATGCAAAGGTTTCCCTCGTGAATGGTGCCACCAAGACTGTACTTTATAGTATATTATTTCTTGCTTTGGAACAGGGAATGTGCCATATTATACTGATTGCATTGTTTTCACAATAGCTCTAAAAAATTTAAAAATATCCCTCCCCCAAAAGGCTCCTCTGGCGTATTTGTGCCATTTAAGAGATTTCTAGAGGTACTTACAGTAACTGGTATTAGATATCCCGAGAAGGGAAATGGGTAAACCTGCTTTTCATTTGGCTATATTAAATTAGTAAGCATACCGAATTGCAGGATCTGTGTTCCCCATGGTCAGTACTCTACATCTCATTTTTAGATTCATATCTATCAAATATGGTTATGTTGAAGTCATTTTTATATCTTTGTTCAGTTACTGCAGTTTCTCGTGTTTGTTGCACCCATGGGGAAGGACACTTTCCTTAATGGCAGCAGTCTTAGATTGAGTTAAAATATAAGTTTTTGCTGGTTGAAGAAATTTAAGATATGTTTTCATGCTTCAAGATCTGATATTAGTATTACTTTATAGATAACAGAGTGACCATAGCAGTACAAAAACAGTACCAAACAATATATATATACCTTGTTTATCCTCCCCTGTTGTATTTAGTCATTTCTAACAATAAGCACGCCCACAGATTAAGCATCATCTCCTCTCTCCATAAGCACCTTATGTATTGAATTGAATATGTGTGTACCGAGTATAAGTATGTACTTTTCAAATTGTTGAATTCCAATACATCTCCAACATGTCTTTGTCCACCACCAGTCGAACGTTTATTAATCGTGATCATGAAATGGCAAGCAACAACAACAACATATAGTGAGATGGGTAGGTCCTATCCAAGTTAAGGATTGAGCATCCTTTACCTGCCATAGTTCATTCTCTTTCTGTCTCTTAATTAGCATTTGCTTCTCCCCTCTCCTGATGTTGGGAACTAGAATTCCAACTCTGTGCTCCCTTGCATGTCTTAAAAGTCAGTTAATGAACAGATTGAAGGGACTGGGAATCTCATCCATTGTATTTTTCTTCCCACAAAGAATCGAGGCATACGAGGGGAGATCGGGTGGGAACACTCAAATCAGAAGCCTAGCTATTGGGTCTATAAGTGTGTTTCTACTTAAACATGTAAAAGCAAAAAGAATTAGGAAATAAGAAAAAATAATTTTCTCTGCATTACAACTCCCGCTTATTCAGACTCACTTCACATGTCCAAAATAGCATCCAGATCCAGTCTATCGTTCTCATTTACATTGCTTTACTCAATTTAGTCATTTGTGACACTCAGGGGCACTCAAGGTGGTTTTTTAATCCTCCACCATAGGAGAAGGAATGAAGACATTGCAGAGTAAGAGAAATATTGATAATGGACTATGGGAGGCAGAGTTTGTTTAACACCTCACTTGAATAAACTGCATCCATCATATATATATATATATATATATATATATATATATATATATATATATATAATATATATATATATATATATATATATATATATATATATATATATATATATATATACACAGTGATCCCTCGTTTATCGTGAGGGTTAGGTTCCGGGACCCATTGCGATAGGTGAATTTTTGCGAAGTAGGAACATCTAAAAAACAAATATATATATATTTTTTTTTATTGTGACACCAGGATTGACCAAAAATGATAAAATAAAAGAGCCTTTATCAGGCTGTAAAGAGAAACAGATGGAGGGTGTAATGACCTGTCGGATGTGAAGGGATTATAAAAGATGTGTAATGAATATCCAGCTCTCTGCTGGGTTTTAATATACCTCTGCATTACTCTCATGATGTCTATTCCAAAAATTCTCCTTAGATCTTATTATTATTATTATTATTATTATTATTATTATTATTATTATTATTATTTTTAACAATAATTTTCCTTTGATGATGATTGTGGAGATTATTATTATTATTATTATTATTATTATTATTATTATTATTATTATTATTATTATTATTATTATTATTACGAATTTGTAATTAAACCATTATTTTTACAATAAATAATGTAGTTTTGGTTGAATGAACAAGAGTTAATTAAAGATCTCTCTCTCTCTCTCTCTCTCTCTCTCTCTCTCTCTCTCTCTCTCTCTCTCTCTCTCTCTCTCTCTCTCTCTCTCTCTCTCTCTCTCTCTCTCTCTCTCTCTCTCTCTCTCTCTCTCTCTCTCTCTCTCTCTCTCTCTCTCTCCAACATTCTATTCTACCCAACCCCCCACACTCTCTTTGCCCCAGCCAACTAGGGAGGGGCACTGTACACAGTTATTAAAGTAAATAAACCAACAGCTGTACAAACAATGATGAGCCCTTAATAATAATAATAATAATATTAATGATAATAATAATGATGATGATAATAATCTCCACAATCATCATCAAAGGAAAATTATTGTTGCCAATAATAATAATAATAATAATAATAATAATAATAATAATAATAATAATGATAATAATAAGATCTAAGGAGAATTATTGGAATAGACATCGTGAAAGTAATGCAGAAGTATATTAAAACCCAGCAGAGAGCTAGAGATTCATTACACATCTTTTATAATCCCTTCACATCTGACAGGTCATTACACTCTCCATCTCTGTTTCTCTTTACAGCCTGATAAAGGCTGTTTTATTTTATCATTTTTGGCCAATCCTGGTGCCACAATAATCTTTAAAAAAAAAAAAAAATTTATATATATATTTTTTTTTTGGCCCAAAAAAATTGCGATACAGTGGATTCGCGAGAAGTGAATTGCGATAGAGCGAGGGATTACTGTATATATATATATATATATATATATATATATATATATATATATATATATATATATATATATATATATATATATATATATATATATATATATATATATATATATATATATTTATACAGGTATTCCTCGGCTTAGGTCGTTTTGAGTTGAGCCGTTCTCGATTATACGTCGGTTTTCAAAAAAATATATGTGAAAATAAAAAAGATAAAAAAATAAAGTTTACATCATTATAATCAACTTTGTCTGTCCGCTACAAATATTGGAATCATAATATCACTAGAAAACCATTAAAAGCACATGAAATCGTATTACTGTACAATAAATAAAAACAAAAGCACATAAAATCATGTTATTGTACAATAAATAAGAATGAAAGCTTATAAAATCTTATTAAAATACGTAATGTAGTTCCAATATCTACCGTTAGGCGTTGTCACTCGTCATAATAATAATAATAAAAATAATAATAATAATAATAATAATAATGATAATAAGAATAAGAATACGAATAAGAATAAGAATGCAGCATGCATTTGCATTTATCGAAAAGGACTTTCTTTGTTCGAGGATATGGATCCCAATGCTATAAATAAAAACAAAAGGACATAAAATCATGTTATTGTACAATAAATAAGAATAAATGCATATAAATATCTTATTAAATTACGTTCAGTAGTTCCAATATCTACTGTTAGGTGTCGTCACTAGTCATTCCCGCGAAACCTCTATTGTTTCGAATTGATATTATGAAGAAAATTGACAAAAAGCATTAAGAACAAACAGCAAACATATTTTTAATATAATATTGTCAGGGAAATAGCGTGTGCGAACGCATCAGCTGATATGGAAGTGTGATAAAACGTATGCATCCTCGTCCTCACCATCAGTGTTGCCAGAATACATAAATGAGAGAAATGATAAATATAAAAAACATACATGTAAGCTGGTAAGTTATTTCAAGTATCTTAAAGATGAAGTACATTTTTATTTAAATTACAGTACTACCATCTTGTAATTAATATATATCTTAAAATGTACCATACATTTGAAAATAAAAATATCAGCTTTATCTGGCAACACTGGCCCCCATGCTAAGCCTGTTGCCAACGGCATAATAGAGTTCATTTATTTGTTTACTGTACATAAATTTAAAAATAAAGATACTACATGCCCAACGTGTCAAAAATGTGAAGAGAGCCTAGAACATTTTCTACTAGTGTGTGAAGCATATGCACAAATAAGTACAGAATATAGTTTTTTAGCACAACCATATATAGAAAAGAAAATTGAAATAATTGCTAATATATTGTTATTTAGAGATTGTAGTGAAAAAGACGTCAAAGAAAGAAAAAAATTTATACAAAGAATTTGTAGAAAAAGAATCAAATAATAAAAACCACACAAACAATTTAACAAAGCAAAACCAAGACTTGGGAGCCATTGCAAAAGGCATATCCCACCCAACTATACTACTACTACAGTAAATATGTATAGCTAGGCTAGCCTAGAGACAAGCTAATTCGATTAAAGTCGTCTCTCCTGGAACCAATTAACGACGTTAGGTGAGGTATACCTGTATTTATATATATATATATATATATATATATATATATATATATATATATATATATATATATATATATATATATATATATATATATATATACACAGGGGGTCTCCTTATAACTTCAGGGTTCCGTTCCTGACAGCTGACTCTATGTGGATTTCGACAAAAGTCGGAATTCACTTAGATTCAAACCTAGGTCCCGCAACCTATGTAAAAATAAACATCAAAAACATAGAAAAAAATTCTGTGTTACTAATGATTCTTAAAGAATTACTAAAACTAATCTTCATACTACTCCTAAATTTTAAAATTAACATTGTAAGATACAGACACTGTATAATAAAACAAGACTTATATACATAAAAATATTACTCTACAACAAAATAAGTTCTCTTTGTAAGATTATAAAACACACTTATAAATTTAAAACTATTACACTACAACAAACCTGTAGGTACTATATTGCTTTCTTTTACTGTACTCATGTGGTGTGCCTGCATAGAGAGGGAAAGACTGGCTTATTAGGAGGTGGAAGTTGGAGAGGCAGGTGCTGAGGAGACTGGGGCAGGTGAGTCTGGAGAGGCAAAAGAACATTCAATACATGCTGTATTATAAGTTCTCATTGTAAGATTATAACACACTCTTATAAACATAAATAATATTACACTACAACAAAATAATTTCTCATTGTAAAATTATTGAGAGTGGCATATGACAGGCTGTTAGAAAGAGAAGTTGGGGAGTTAGAGGAGGAATGTGGGTTGATGAAAGAAGGTTTTGTGGGACATGCAAGTGATGTGTGTGGAAAGAGGTTTGTTGGAGGTGGCATGAGGAGGGGCAGCGAGTGGTGGAATGAAGGGGTGAAAATGAAGGTGGAAGAGAAAAAGAAGGCTTTTGAGGAATGGCTGCAGTGTAAAAGTAGGGAGAAGTATGAAAGATATAGGAAGAAAAATGTGGAAACCAAGTGGAAGGTAGAGGGAGAGAAGAGGTTGGCAAATGTTAGGTGGGGACAGGATTTTAGTAGGTCATATGAGGAGAATAAAAAGAAGTTTTGGAAAGAAGTGAAGAGAGTAAGGAAGGGTGGATCGTGGATGGAAGAGACAGTGAAAGATGTGAATGGACAGATGTTAAGAGGGAACGATGCAAGGAAAACATGGGCAGAATATTCTGAGTGCTTGCTGAATGTTGAGGAAGATAGAAAGGCAGCTATAGTGGCAGTGGGGGGTGTTCAAGTGCCAGTAATGGGAGATAAATATGAGAGAGAGATTATAAGAGAGGAGGTGAAAAGGGCATTGTATGATGCGAAAGCAGGTAAAGCACCTGGAATGGATGGTGTGAGAGCGGAGATATTGAAGGAAGGGGGTGTGACTGCATTGGAATGGTTAGTGAGAGTGTTTAATACATGCTTTATGTTGTCAATGGTCCCAGTGGAATGGGTAATTGCTTGTATAGTGCCTCTATACAAAGGTAAGGGAGATATGTATGAATGCAGTAATTTTAGGGGTATAAGTTTGTTGAGTGTGGTAGGAAAAGTATGGTAGGATACTGGTTAATAGGATTAGGGATAAGACAGAAAATGTGAGCGCGGAAGTGCAGAGTGGTTTTAGGAGAGGTTGAGGTTGTATAGATCAGATTTTTATAGTTAGGCAGTTATGTGAGAAATATTTAGCAAAGGGTAAGGATATGTATTTTGCAATTTTGGAGCTGGAGAAAGCGTATGATAGAGTTGATAGAGAGGCAATGTGGAATGTTTTGAGATTATATGGAATTAATGGTAAATTGTTGCATGCACTAAAGAGTTTGTATGAAGGGAGTAGAGCTTGTGTTAGGGTAGGGAATGAAGTAAGTGAGTAGTTTCCAGTCAGTGTGGGACTGAGACAGGGATGTGTGATGTCACCATGGCTGTTCAATTTGTATATTGATGGAGTTGTAAGAGAGGTGAATGAGCGAGTGTGTGGTCGAGGTTTGTGAATGGTAGATGGGGATGATAACGAGTGGGAGCTGAATCAGTTGCTGTTTGCAGATGATACTGTGGTGGTTGCAGATTCAGAGGAGAAGCTGTGTCAGTTAGTGTCAGAATTTGGAATGGTGTGTGAGAGAAGGAAGTTGCGAGTGAGTGTGGGAAAGAGTAAGGGTATGAGGTGTACAAGAAATGAGGATGGTGCTGGATTGAATGTTATGTTGAATGGAAAGACACTTGAGGAAGTTGATCAATTTAAGTATTTTGGCTCGGTTATAGCTGCAAATGGTGGAGTGGAAGCAGATGTGTGTCACAGAGTGAATGAAGGATGTAATGTGTTGGATGTGTTGAAAGGAGTGATGAAGAATAAAGGGTTGGAAATGAATGTTAAGAAAGTTTTGTATGAGAAAGTGGTTGTGCCATCTGTGATATATGGATCAGAGTTATGGGGTATGAAAGTAAGTGAGAGACGGAAACTAAATGTGTTTGGGATGAAATGCCTGAGGAGTATGATTGGTGTATCTCGGTTGGATAGGGTTAGGAAAGAAGCGGTGAGAGCAAGAACGGGTTTGAGGAGAGATATTGCAGGCAGAGTAGATATGAATGTTCTGAGATGGTTTGGCCATGTGGAAAGGATGGATGATGAAAGACTGCTGAAAAAGGTGATGAATGCGAGAGTTGATTGGAGAAATGCTAGAGGGAGGCCTAGGTTTGGATGGATGGATGGAGTAAGGAGAGCCCTGAATGATAGGAGGATTGATGTGAGGGAAGCAAGTGAGCGTGCTAGGAATAGGAATGAGTGGCGAGCGATTGTGACGCAGCTTTGATGGGCATCTGCTGTTACCACGGGGCTGCATCTTACAGAGGTAGCCCTGTGGTAGGGGCAGTAGGAGGAGTTGGCAGTTGTGAAGCGACACAGGTTGTGGAAGAGCCGGGAGGATGAGCTGTGGCACTCCAGCAGTGCCATCTGAATGGTCGCTAGCTCCCTCGTCATTGCCCATAGAGCAAAGTAATCCCCTTATTGTTTTCTTTCTTTGATGTCGGCTACCCCCCAATTAAAGGGGGAAACAGCCAAGGTAGATAGATAGAAAATTATAAAGCACTTAAAAACATAAAAATACTACACTACAAAAAAATATGTTCTCATTGTAAGATAATAAAACACACTTATAATTATAAAAATATTACACTACAACAAAACTGTAGGTATTGCTTACTTTTTCTGTACTCATGTGATGTGCTTGTAGAGGGAGGGATAGACTTGGTCACGGATGCGATATTTGTCTTTGATGATCATGGCTATGGTCTTACGGGCTAATCCGAGATTGCGGCCAATATTCGTAGAAGATTCTCCCTTTACAGCACGGTATGCTGCTTCAGTTTTAATTTCCATAAGGATAGTTTTTCTTTTCCTTGTGGCACTGCCATCATAACTATCACTAATACACTTGGGAGGCATAATAAAGTCTGTAACGAACAAATATAACGAGAGAGCAGATGAAAGCACTAGACACTATTTGGCGGGCGTGAATAAACTGAGCAGTGGTCCTTCTCCTGCTTCTAATGTCGCTTGACATCGTATTCTTCCACTACGCTCACCACACTATTTCAATTAAAATCATATTTACAGCTACATGTTTGGTATTTTTTCTTTTTAAATTCAATATAATTTTTTAATATAACCAACTGTATATAAAAAAATAAATAAATAAAACCATTAACTTGATAAATGCAAATAAAGAACAGCTGTGTTTGCTGCCTTTGTATTCGTGTGTATTTCGAATAAAATCTTATTTACAGCTATGTGTTTAAATATTTATTTTTAAATTCTATATAATTTTTCAATATATCCAAATACTGTATCAAAAATATAAATAATTAAAGCCATTAACTTGGTAAATACGAATTCATAACAGCTACGTGTACATTTTTTAACAGACAACTCAACAGCCTACAACTTTATAGGATGCCTTTGTAACGGCTCCACATATTATAACAGCTACCTTTGTATTTGTGTGTATTTTGAATGGAATCGTATTTACAGGTATGTGTTTGGTATTTTTCTACTTAAATTCAATATAATCCTTCAGTATAATCAAATATATAAACAAATTAATAAATAAAGCCATTAACTTGATAAATAGGAATACAGCAGTGCTGCTAGCTGTGTATTCATGTGTATTTTGTAATAAAATCGTGTTTATATCTATGTGTTTGGTTGTTTTTATTTAAATTCAATGTAATCCTTCAATATAATCAAATATATAAAAAATGAATAAATAAAGCCATTAACTTGATAATTATGAATACAGCAGTGCTGCTAACTGTGTATTCCTATGCCTCGTTCACAAACTATATTGGTGCGTAGTTTGAATTTACTGGACCATCCAGGTAGGTAGAAAAATGTATTTATTAATGATTTATTAATTAAATTGTGGCCTTTGCCGTAACGGCAACACGACGTTATACGAAACAACGTTCTACGAGGACTCCATATATATATATATATATATATATATATATATATATATATATATATATATATATATATATATATATATATATATATATACCCAGTTTTTGGAATAAAGCGAAGATAGGTTCTCAGAAGTGACACGTAATGTAAAAATCTTGTAATGTAACGAGTCATTTTCCATAAGAAACAATGATAATGGGCATAGATACTTTTCACAACCGTATATAGACACACTGTGCCAAAGATATAAGATAAGTAAAACATATTTTACAAGTACATAACAAAGCAGAAAGACCTGTAGCTATTTTTCTTGAAAAACAAATACTCTAGTTAAGAGTACAAAAGATATTCAGATTTACTGTACAGCAAGCAAATTAACATACTCTATTATGTGGTGGGCAATAGGTATACACTGGGACGTGCATGGTGGCGGTGAGCACGTAACTTAAGCGGTAGAAGAGGAGGAGGATGTGAGAGAACGAATCTCTATCTGCAAACGTAAGCAAAGATAAAATAAAATTAAAAAATAACCAAAGCAAGACTAAAAATCTAAATAAAAATTCATTATGCAATGCCTAAGTGTAAAACACATTCTACTCACTCTATATACGGTGCGCAACAGGCATGGGATAAGTGTGGTGGCGGTGAGCACGTGACGTAAGCAGTAGCGGAAGAGGAGGGGGAATCGTTAGCATGAACCCCATCTGCAAACTTAATCAAAGATAAAATAAGAACAAGTAACAAAAGTAAGACTAAAAAACAAAATAAAAATTACATTTATGCAATGCCTGAATTACTGTAATAAAAAAAAAAGATAACACACATTCTACTCACTCTATTATACGGTGAGCAACAGGCATGGGACGAGCGTAGTGGCGGTGAGCACTTGACATAAGCGGTATAAGAAGAGGAGAAGGAACCCCTATCTGCAAACGTAAAAATTAATTAACAAATGGAAGACTAGAAAAGTAAATTATTTCATTATGCAATGCCTGAATTACTGTTACAAAAATATAAAACACATTCTACTCACTCTATATACGATGACCAACATGTATGGGATGAGCGTGGTAGCGGTGAGCACTTGACATAAGCGGTATTAGAAGAGGAGAACGAACCTCTATGTGCAAACGTAAAAAACATTTAACAAATGCAAGACTAGAAAACTAAATTTTTTTCATTATGCAACGCCTGAATTACTATAAGAAAGATAAATATAAAACACATTGTACTCACTCTATATACGGTGAGCAACAGGTATGGGCCGAGCGTGGTGGCGGCGAGCATTTGATATAAGTGTTAGAGAAGAGGAGAGGGAAGCATTAGAGCGAACCCCTAGCTGCAAATATAAATAGATACAGTAACAAAAAAATTAATAAAAGCAAGACGAATTTTTTTTCATAATGCAATACCTGAATTACAGTAATAATGTAAATAAAAAATATTACACACATCCTACTCACTTTACATTTGGCGAGCAACAGACGTTGAGAGTGTTTGAGGCGAGCAGGTGATATAAGCAGTAGGAGAAGAGGAGGAAGTGGAAGAGCCAACCCCTAGCTGCAAAAATAAATAAAGCTACCATTAAAAAAAATGAAAAATAACACTAGAAAACTCATTTTTTAATAATGCAATGCCTGATTATAATATTGTAGTATCATATTAAAAACATAAAATAAAAAAAAACGTAAAAGATTACAGAGGTGTACTCACTCTATGTACGATGGGCAACAGTCATACTGGGACAATCGGGGTGGCATTGAGAAGGTGAGTTAAACGGTAGGAGAGGGAGGTGAAGAGGAGGAGAAGGAATGGGGAGAGCTAACCACTCGTTGTGGTTGGGGATCATACTGCTTAGATGTGCTGGGCTGAGGGTCATCAAAATCACTTCTTTTGACTGAGAAGTAAGCATCAAGAGTTGCCTGCCATGCAATCCTCCTCTTTTCTTTTAAAATTTCACTATAGCAGGAAATATCATTCATGACCTTTCTAGATGTCAAGCCTGCACGCTTTATATTAGCATCGTCCTTATCCAAAATATCCAAGGCACTCTCTATAAGGTGAAAAAATTGAGTCAATCTACTCACAGTAAGTGATTTCATGGGGCTCACAGAAAGTGCTGCTGCCTCATTTTCCTTCCTCTCCTCACGTTGTCGTTCACCTTCCATGTCCTCCAAATCCTCGGCAGTCAGTTCCTCCATGTGGGAAGCAAGAAGGGCATCCACGTCCTCCTCATCAACATCTGTGAATCCCAAACGATGTGCGAGCTGAATGCACTCAAGTCTCATCTTTGACAGCCGATCATTGAGATCAAAACCTGTGAAAAGTTCACAAACTGCGGGCAAAGCTTCTTCCATGCTCCATTTAAACATGACAGTGTAACTTCAGCCCAAGAATCCTTCACATACCAAATGGAGTGCTTGATATTAAATTCTTTCCAGTAATCCTTAACTGCAGTCTTCTTAATGTCTACCACTGAGATATCGCCGGCCTCAGCTGCTCTCTCAAGGTCGGCCATGCTGACATCAGTCTTACTGCTGAGGTCTTTAAAAGAATGCTTAAGGTAATGAGATTTCAGCATCTGTAATACCCCCTGGTCTATTGGTTGGAGTAGTGAAGTTGTATTTGGCGGCAGAAACACAACTTTTATATTAGGATGAAGATCGGAAATTGACGGAGGATGGGATGGAGCATTGTCTAAAATGAGAACTTTGAAGGGTAAATCCTGAATCTTGCAATAAACTTCTAACTCGTTTGGGAGACGTGTCAAGAAATAATCCTTAAAAATACTTCCAGTCATCTATCCTTTCCTATTTGAATACCAGTGCACTGGAAGTAACTGTTTATAGTAACCCTTTAGTGCATGAGGATTTTCTGAGTGATAAATCATTAGTGGCTTCAGCTTCATGTCACCCTCAGCGTTAGCACTAATCAGTAGGGTAAAGCGATCTTTTGCTGCCTTATATCCTGAAGCACGTCTTTCTTCTATGGAAATAGACGTCCTTTCTGGCATTTGCTTCCAGTATAAAGGAGTTTTGCCCATATTGAAAATCTGCTTTGCCGTATATCCCCCTCCCTCTATGATGGCCTTTAATTCGGCAGGAAACCATTTTGCCGCCTCCGTATCAGCTGATGCGCTCTCGCCTTGTATTTTTCGGTTGAAATAACCAAACCTACGCTGAAAATTAGAAAACCAACCAAAGCTAGCTGTAAAGGGATTTACTTCTTTGCCTTCCACCTGGGATTTCAAGTGCTCATAAATCTCACATGCTTTTTCCCTGACGATATATGGCAGGTTTGTTTGCTGTTTGTTCTTAATGCTCATCCACGTACTTAGCATTTTTTCCATTTTCTCCATAATATCCGATTGAGAATATGAGGATTTAGCCGTAGTTAAACTAACACCAGTTTTTGCACTTTTCTTTATTTATTCCGCATTTTCACGGATAGTGCGCAGCGTGCTTTCACTGAGATGCATCGCCCGTTTCATGGCGACCGTACTCTCACCACGCTCATAATGGGCCCGCACTTGCAATTTTACTTCAAGGCTTATTGCCTTTCTCACTCTTTTGGGAGTAGAAGCACTTCCACAGTCTTTTCCTGGGCATTTACTGGCCATGATAGTACAGTATATAATATGTAAAATATAAAAGAACTGAAAACAAAAACCTTAGCACAAATACAGTTAGAACAAGAGATATATCCATGCACTTAATGCTCTTCCACGTACTTAGCATTTTTTCCATTTTCTCCATAATATCCGATCGAGAATATGAAGACTTAGCCGCAGTTAAACTAACACCAGCTTTTGCACTTTTCTTTATTATTCCTGCATTTTCACGAATAGTGCGCAGTGTGCTTTCACTGAGATTCATTGCCCATTTAATGGCAACTGTACTCTCACCACGCTCATAATGGGCCAACACTTGCAATTTTACTTCAAGTCTTATTGCCTTTCTCGCTCTTTTGGGAGTAGAAGCACTTCCACAGTCTTTTCCTGGGCATTTACTGGCCATGATAGTACAGTATATAATCTATAAATATAAAAGAACTGAAAACTCAAACCTTAACACAAACACAGTTTGAACAAGAGATATATTCATGCACTATGCTGGGTAAAGAGACACTGAAGCACATGGCAGGAAAGAGCCTCTGAGGCGGTCGCTTATGTACTAAAATGAAATTTTTTTTTCAAATTTTTTGCGCGGGCATTATTCGTGTATTTTGCATTTTTTTACTATTATATTTTGGGGGTGTTATTCCTATTTCGCGTATTCTAAAAACGCGTAAGAAGCAAACTGAGTATATATATATATATATATATATATATATATATATATATATATATATATATATATATATATATATATATATATATATATATATATATATATATATATATATATAGTCACCTCTTGAATTTACGCAAGGATAGGTTCTGAAAATGAAATTTTGCGTATTTTAAAAGAGTTTATTTCCATAAAGAATAATGTTAATAGACATAGATACCTTCCACAA
>JAXCGZ010019922.1:2500-7500 GCA_037179515.1 Halocaridina rubra
AATATCGATTTTTTTTTTTTGGGGGGGGGCTAATGTGCGTTTGTCAAACAAAGAAGAAAAATTCTTCCTCCTGTGAAAGCATTGGTCACCGCGTGTGAGTAAACATACACACGCGAGAAGTGAAGGTCAGATTTATATACAAGAAGAAAAAAAACATTTCCTTCTATCCACCCAGACGTGGAACTAGACGAAAACACGAGTTAGACACTTCTATACCTCAGTCATAATATAAATTATGTCAATGAATAAAGCATAATACAAATTATTTAAATGTCTATATTTTTTACTATGTGATCCTCTTCCATTAAAATATAAAAAAAAAAAATATTTTTACGTGAGATGAGGATAAGTGTCTAGGCGAATGGGTGTGTGCTTTGACTAGGCCCCACGACCCTTACAAGAGTGAATACGGCCACTATATGTACGTAATATTGAAAGAAAATGGATATTTTTATCAGTGTTATATGGGCAATATTCCAATAAAACATCTACAAGAATGAATTAATTAATAAATTCACATATTTATCTTTTCTCTTAATAGCATAATGTACAGACACGTACAAAACTTACAAGGATCCGATATTGCCACTTGAATTTAATATAGTTACCTCTACAAATTCAATTTACATAAATTTTTTTTTATAGTTTTCAATCAATATCTTTAATAACTCACACAAGCTGTTAATTCAGCTGATATTTTCTTCGTTTTGAGAGCACGCGTTCTAAAGATAATCCCAGTCCTAAATAACCACAAAATGATCAAAATTAACCCCAAGAAAAAAAGAAAAAAAAACACTATGTGTACATAACACACGAACACCACAATATCCTGAGCCCAGGGTTCTAAAACTCTCCTTCCTCCCCACTCCAGCATCACTGGACCACGAAAAAGTGATAATATTCAATTCCAGATTCCCAGGAATTCCTCTTTTTCAAATCACACCCGGTTATAATTCATTATCCTTGGCACAATGATGCTCGACACACTGAAGACAACGGCAGCAATATTAGGAAATATTTACAAATAAAGAATTTCACACGGCATAAACTCCACGCACATACCACGACCTCACGTGTGCGTCAAAGACAAGTGGCAGTTCAGTCAGCAGAAGACAAGACACCAACCCTCCCTCCTGTCTTTAAAGGAAAACGTATCGTACGACACATAAGACGATAATAACAATATTCAATGACGTTATCCGTGGTCGTGGGATATGCATACAAGTCTTAAACACACACAGTTATTCCCACAATAAAGGTTATATACAGGTAATGAACTGGATATAAAGCAACAGAATGAGACGCATAATTGTTTTCTCTTACGTCAGACAGCTGTGAACGTAACCGCTTCTCCGCTCAAGGATGGGACCAGATGGTAATTATTTAGTCATATCTACTTATTTGTATTACTTTTAAGACGATGGAAACAAATGTCAAAAACCTCTAAAAAGAATAAATAACCACGCAAGACATAAACATGTGCAGAATCGTCCATATTATAGGAAATTAATTAATTTGACACATCCCATGACGAGAAAAACCGAACCCTTTTGCATTTAAATCCCACAAAGGCTGCCTTTGTAGACACACACGTACATACGCACAAACGCACCTCGTTGCCATTCATAATAAAAACAGAATTTAAAAGGACATTTACTACAATTTCGTACAATACACAATCACAAAGAGTAATATTTAACATATCACTGATCAAATGTATATTATATATAATAAATTATGATAAATTAATTAACTTGTCTCCATTTGTTTTACTTCTAGAAAAGTGAGAGTTTAGCTTTCTCTTAATTTTTTTTTTCTCTCTCTCATCTCCACATAAAGTTTGGGCACAAGGGCACGAGCCAGGGATGAAGGTCTGATGCGAGTCGCTTTCAATGTCAGTGCCTTTTTATGCTCGTAACGCTCAGGAACGCAATCATTTTATATATTAATTCTTTTAAAGAGATATATATATATATATATATATATATATATATATATATATATATATATATATATATATATATATATATATATATATATATATATATATATATATATATATATATATAGAGAGAGAGAGAGAGAGAGAGAGAGAGAGAGAGAGAATTTAAATGTTTGCTCAAAATGAGAATTTTTTTTTATACAAGTAAGCTGTAAAGTTATAACCTGCATTATGCTTAAAAAGGCTAAAGTATACAAATTACATAATATTAATCATAATAATATTAATAATAATAATAATAATAATAATAATAATAATAATAATAATAATAATAATAATAATAATAATTATAATAATAATAATAATAATAACAGGGTGGTACATAACTTTTTGCTAAGGGTATAAAATAAAATGCAATATTGCATAACAATTGCAATATAAAAGTATGGCTTAAACAATAGATAATATACCATGTCCTCAATACAGTATTTAGTTGTGGATGAGTCGGGCGTCTTGTCGTGCCTCCAATCTGAACTTAAGGTATATGACTGGAGCAGAGACAAGGTTTTTTGGACGATTCTGCAATGCTGTTTTTTACTCTCCTAAAAGTTTTTTCTGGTGCACCGTTGCCAGAGGACGAGTGGATGTTGTCATAACCCTTCTTCCAACTATCAGCAACCCAACGTTCATTTCGGCCAAGTTTGTATGCAATCCACTTCCGGGTGATGAATGTGGCTAGAGCTTCATTGGTCTCACGATAGGCATTTGCCAGAGTTCGGTCAACAACACGAATAACTTCAATGTCTACAACTCTGAAAGCCATAGGGCCAAGCCAATCAACAAACTATATGCGTAATACAATATGAAACAGAAAATTACAAAATGTACAAAGCACCATTTTCTCCGTGGCCCCCCCTAGCTAAAAGTTATGTGCCACCCTGTAAAGATAATACTCTATTTATTTTTTACATTATTATTATCATTATTATTATTACTAATATACTTATTTATTTTTATCAAAAGTAAAGCGAACACACCCTTCATAATAGCATTTCCCAACAGACCTCAGTAGTTTTTTCCTCTTTGGTGTTCTCACGTTTTTAGTGAGATGTTGCAAACAAACATAAAAACAAACAAATAAAGAATTATATAAATAACTAAAAGGCAACAATTACAGCACAATATATATATATATATATATATATATATATATATATATATATATATATATATATATATATATATATATATTCGGGAAAGATATAAAATTTTTGTTTGAGTTCAATCCATAATTAGCTCAAAATATGCAACGTTATTTTCATTGGCGTATTCATTATGACTACTGATTTGTCAGAGGTTAGGAGATGAAATACGTCAGTACCATCCTTTAAACATCCTCGACATGACTAATTTAAAGATTGTTCTTTTTATCATTAATGAAAGAGGAAGGATTCGAACCTGGGTCCTTTTCAATGGGAGACCACTATAAATGACAGTTTTATTAATATAAATAAAAAGAATCGCCAAATTAAACGAAGTAACGAAAACGACAAAAATAAGATATGAAAAGAGCAAAAAAAAAAAAAGAGAAAATAAGGAAAATCAAAATATGGGAAAAAAGAAAGGAAAAAATAATTAACTAGATATGAATTTTCATTCCAGTTAAAATAAAAAAAAAATAAACAAAGAGAGAAAATTATAAGAAAAGAACAATATAAATTTTGAGGTACAGAAATTAAAAAAAATTAGGAAAGAAAAAGAAAATGTCACAGAAAGAAAGCAGGACAGGAAAAAAATGCAAAATATAAAAGAAGAAAATATAGAATCAAACAGATTAGAAATACAAATGAGAAATAAGAGAAAAAGAAAATATGAACAGAATTAAAAAAAAACGGAAAATAGATAAATTAATAATAAATAACATACAATATACATAAGACAAAACACAGACAAATAAAAAAAAATATATATATAAATAGATTAGAAATACAAATGAGAAATAAGAGAAAAAGAAAATAAGAACAGAATTAAAGAAAAAATAGATAAATAAAAAACAAATAAAATACAAACAAACAAACAAACAAACATTTATTTCCATTTTGTACAATGGTTATTCAACATTAATAGTAACTTATAAGTAGACATGTAATTCAACTAATAAATAAGAGGGTTAGACATATAGTTACATTAAATGTAGCTTTCATAGAAAATAATAATGCTGTAATAAAAATGTTAACAATAATGTAAACTTAAGGGAAAAAACTGAGACAAATTAAAAATATATAAATAGTTGTAACTCTTCTAATCCTCCCTCCTCTCCCCCCAATTCTCTTCCACCCTCCTCCCCCCCCCCAAAAAAAGGAGACTATTGCCTGCCTCATTATGCAAATTTCCACAGATAAGAGAAAGTTGTAAATACCTTTTGAGTAACCACTAAGAATAAGTTAGAAATAGTTAACACAGAAAAGACACACGAAATACAGTGATAGAAAGTTACCTGAGAAAATGGTGATATTTAAATTTCTTTCACCATCATTGTTAATATCATTATCATCGCTATGGCTATTAGCTGTTATATTCATTATTATTACTTCGATTATAATAATAATAATAATAATAATAATAATAATAATAATAATAATAATAATAATAATAATAGTAATAATAATGATAATAATAATAATAATAATATTATTATTATTATTAAAACGCAAATATATTTTCATATGTCACTACTTCCTCCAATGGCCGGCCAACTATGCAGGTGTACTCTTTATGCACACTGAGTTCGAAGTGACCAGGAGAAGACATGCCACTGCATTTCCCTTCAAATCCGCGACTAAGTAAAAAAAAAAATTCTTAATATAAGCATATAATAATGCAGAGAGAGAGAGTAATAATAATAATAATAATAAGACTTTATTTCCAACATACATTGGGTATGAGAGAGAGAGAGAGGAGAAGAGAGAGAGAGAGAGAGAGAGAGAGAGAGAGAGAGAGAGAGAGAGAGAGAGAGAGAGAGAGAGAGAGAGAGAGAGAGAGAGAGAGAGAGAGAGAA
>JAXCGZ010019922.1:10000-25000 GCA_037179515.1 Halocaridina rubra
ATATATATATATAATATAATATATATATATATATATATATATATATATATATAATTTTTCCCAGCCAACTATGGTTGCGATAACTATTTTTTTTAAATAGAAAGTACTCGCCAACTCAATTCTTTCTCATTTTCTTCTGAAGTCAATATATTCATCGTGTTTTCCTTCAATCTTCCCTCTTTTCAAGTTACTTTCTGCAACATTTTTTTTTTTACTTCCCTTAAATCATCCTTCTTCTCCTCCTTCTCGTTTCAAGACTCCCTCTCTTTAATTTCTCCCTCCAACGCAATATTTCCGTAAAACGGTACATTAACTATCATTACTACTTAATTGTGCAGTATTTCACAGACTCAGCACATAACAGCCCACCGTTGCAACCACTTAAGGTCAAAATTCACTAACAGTTACAGAATTATTCTTATGGTTAATAACCTTCACAATAAAAGGGATATTTTATAGAGGGCGCCAGCGGTCGTATACGAGCAATCGCCGGCATATATTTATCTATTTATCTTTCACAATTAAAATACATATTTTTAACTGGATACCTGATTATTTGGGATATTTCAGCTAAAAAAAATTCATCTTGAAAATACAAATAAGATTCACATTGTTACTTTCCAAAGTTCGTAAGTAATCTCGTAACAATAGCCTATTCTTCATCCAGTGTTTACACAAAAAAATATCAATTCCTATACATAAATTAATTTTCTACTATTAGCAATATTCGTGTAAGTGCTACGACTTGGGAGAGAAATATTTAGGGAACTGCCGTAGCGAAACTAGTAGCGTGCTCAATTCTTAGTGGTAGACTCGCATTCGAGCCCATGAGATATGAAGGGAATACAACCCTAATTCCTCAGCTTCAATCCATTGCTGTCCATCCCAAATGGAAATAAATAGTGCCATATAAAAAAATGCTAGCCTATTTTAGTGCCAGGGATCACAGTACCATTGAGTTCAAAGATGGCATGCCATTTTCACTCTTTTATCTAGTATGCCCTCCAAGTTGCAAGAGGCTAGGAGACGAAGACGTCATTACTGTCCTCTCCACATCCATCTCACGGGCAAATGAATTTTTCACTAAAGAACGGGACGAGCTTAAACTCGGGGTCTTTGGAATGAAATACAGTCCCTAACTCTTTATGTCACAGAAGCGTAATTTTGTGAACAATTGAGCTACTTATATTTCACTAAAATCAACAGGGTGGTCAAAATTGTAACAACAGAAAGAAGGCAGGGACACTTTATCATATCCTTCTCAACCTTACCACTTCCATCAGCAGTTCATTAGCCAAGAAAAAATTTAACAGAATATGAGTTAACTAGTCCTTTGCTCACTTATCATCCCTTCCATCAACCATTCAATAGCAAAACAAATATATTAAATATTAAGTAAAGAAGTAATTACCAGCATATTTCTCCCTTATCCCTTTCAGTTGATTCTTACGACACAAAAGAAATATAGCGATGGAATTCTTTCTCCTCCTCCACCCATGAATGACAAGATTAATGTTATATACATATGGGAACATGTTCCCAAATGACTATATAAGTACTGTACTGAAGATTCCCTAAAGGCAATGTTACATAATAGCAGCTTACAACACAACATTTTAGAATACATTTCTCAATATCATCAATTGACGGCTCCACTGAAAAAAAAAGTAAATATATAAGATACTCTAATGTGCAGTTTGTGTGTGAGAGAGAGAGATAGATAGATATCGCCAAGTATACCTTGTTCCAACTTAAAATAGTTCCCAGGCTTGATTCATCAATTTTATCCATACACTCTCACTTCACCAAAACCAATGAGAGAAAATTTGTTGGTAACATCATCCCTTACATAGTAGCAACTGTCAACAAAGAAGGCTTAAAGGAGTGCAGCACCTTTAGATGTCAGGAGTCAGAGGTGGAATGATTGCTTCAATTTGGAGCTCAAGGAAATAATGAGTTGCACATCCTAAAGCTCAAGTTCATGAAGATACTATTCCACAATTTGCCATTTACTCTGGATGGTGCTATCTCCTACATGAAATACTGTACATCAATACTCTGTCTTTATCTCCAAATGACCGATGAAAAAGCAGCTGTACAAACTATCTAGGGACTCAAGATATTTTAGAAGGGAACCACATACTATATTGATTGAACTACTTATTTTAATATATAATATTTCTCAGTATCACTATGTCTTTGATAATTCAGAGCCATTGTAATCCTCTAGTTTATTCAATGGTAATGTAACCGAATTATAAAAACTCATATATTACAGCACGTAAGAGATACCTTATATTCCTAGAAACACAAAAAGAGGCTTAACCACATTTTATGGAATCAGTTTAATATTACTGTACTTGTATTTCTTTTTAAATCAACATGATCATATTTCTTTATCATGCTTTTACTTTACACTATAGCTATCAGGGTAGCCACAAACAAACAGAACTAATAACATTAGGAAAGACATGAACTAATGCTGTATACATATTAAATTTCTAAGTTATGTATGTAAACAGAGTAATGGCCGAAGAGAACCAAGCTTACACACAAAAACATCAAAGTATTACCTAGTTAGGGGATATAATGTACATTAATGTCAATAAGACTACATAATACTTACTCTTCCGCTGTTTCAGCCTCCCCCCATGCCATCTTGGGAGTCTTAGCACCTTGCAAGGACGTCACTTTATACCCTGAGGAGTCAGTCCGAGGTCTTATTGATGATCCAGACCCAGAACGAGCTTTACGACCTAAATCGCTAGGAGTTGGGACGGTCTGACGAGCAAATCTCTTGGACGGTGATCTGAGTAGAGTAAAATCAGAGGAAATATTATATTTCATATTTATAAAGAAACTGGAAACTGCTCAGAAACATATTGCAGTATAATGAATCTTTTTGTACCTCCAGGTTTAACCCGTTTTTATATTTTTATATGTTTAAAATACAGTATGCAAGAAACTAGAAAATATATAAAATACTGTATATCAATATAGGAGGTAGAGGCAATATAGAGCTCTCTTACCTTACAAAGGAACGTTCTACTCTTGCCCGTCTCTTACACTCCTCCATTGTCTGAAATTCTGTTCGGCCACTATAGCGAAATTTACTGCCAAGGGTTAACATATTTCTGGAAAAAGATACAGTATATTCAAGTTACTAACACAAAGTACAAAAGGAAAAGGGGAGAGTAACACAATGCATGCTATATACTGTATACTGTAAGATCTGTATCTATAAAGAAAACTCTAAAAGAATATAGTTTGGAGTATATAAAGAGTACTGTGTCATTTAAGATCACTTTGTCAATTAACAAATTAGCCTTCATATATATATACAGTATATACCAAATTGCCATTATATAAAAATATATACCCACGTATAACATTAAAAGCAAAATATTAAATGTAAAAGTCATACTGAAACAAATGCCCAATGAAAAAAGTACATATATGAAATTATTATTGACTAATTTGTTTCTAAAAGGTGTATATCACTCATAAATACTGTAATACTATCTTTTTCATCTTCCCAAAGAAGAGGTAAGGAGAGGCTAGGGAACGATCAAGCCCTGTTGTACCTCTAAATTTTTTTCTCAATTATGGTTACCCTACTAGTTTCAACAGGATATGGTATACAGTTGTAAAAATGCAACACTTTCGTTTTTAAACTTCTTAAATTTTACAGAGGTTAGGGTTTGATATAGGATGCAGATAAAGACATTGCATGATTCAGATTTCTGAACAAGGGATAAACAATACGATATTTTGTATTATGTCATGGTTGATTTTAGGACAATGATCCAAGGAATTTACATTTAACATCGACCTAGCATATCCAGCATTACAATCGCTTAAAGGAATGCTTTTAAATAACCAAAGAGAAACACATCACATCTTAATTCGTAGTCATTTAAAATTCATCTCTTTGTTGAAGTTTTATGTTCTGCTCCTTAAGCAATATAAATTGGAATCTGTTTAAATAATATCTCTACAGATACATCACATTAAATAGCAAGGCTCTTGTTAGTATTATTTAATATTAACTGAGAAGTAATTACACATGAGTCCAATGTTCAAGCAAAGTCACAAAGAGGCTCAGCAAATATGTAAAGCCTTAGTGAATACAATAATAAGACTGGTGCTTTCTTTCTCCTTAGATATTTAAGGGCAAACTCTCAACAAGAACGTAAAGATAGAAGTTCTAGGCGTGCGCTAAATCAAAATCACAATAAATTGCATCCTAATCACTGCAATAATGTGATATAAAATTTGTTACTCTCTTTCCATATGTATATATTTGGGTATTTAAGGAAAAGGATGCAAAAATCATAAGTCTAGGACAGGGTTTTACCTAAATCTACAGCATTGACATCTTTTTTTTAAACAGCTTGTATCTTGTTGAAGCCGACAGGCTGGCCAAAACTACACAAAAATTGGGATGCAAAACAGGATTTTATTATATCTAGCCCATCCTCATGCATTCGCTCTGTAGTTATGCGCCAAGAAAGAAATATCAAATGGGGTTGACACTGGTAGCCCTTCAAAGCCTTATCCCTTGAGTCAGCTCTTACGACTTGCAGAGAATTTTTCTGTACGAGTATACATACATAACTGCAGGGGGTTCCCAATTTAAATCAGGGTTCCGTTACTGACAGCTGACTTAAGTCGGAACACACTTATAATTCGAACCAAGGTCCCCCACCAATGCTAAAAATAAATACTCTAAAACATAGAAAAATAATCCAAGTTCTTAATCTAATTCATAAAAATAGTTAAAGTACACTATACAGTATTGATTACTGTATGTCGAAAAATTGATTTATTAATTATTTATTGGTCTCTGATGTAACCTCGGAACGACTTAAATGAGGGACCCCATATATATATATATATATATATATATATATATATATATATATATATATATATATATATATATATATATATATATATATATATATATATTATATATATATATATATATATATATATATATGAAAAAAATTTTACTCACTTTCTCGCTGGTGTTCTGGGTGTATGAAGTCTGAAAAATGTATGATGTTCAACACATGACTTCCACAAGCACTTGCATGCTCGATAAGATCCCAAATTAAACCCTAGAACACTGTCATAATTCTCAGACTGAAAATCAAAAGAAGAAAACAGTCAGTTCATATTTCCTCAAACTTACAATTTTTTTTTATTTACGAATAATTTATCTCTCAACTGAATATGTCCTTTATATCATAAAGCAGTTTCTAACCAGCTAGTATGCACAGGTAGCACAGCCCTTTAGAGTTCATTAAACTCTATTGAACTCCTACAGTCTCTATATCATAAAAAAAATAAATAATGTCGTATTTTGATGTTACGATATCAAGATATTACATACAGACATCATTAAAGATTATAACAACTACTATTAAAAGTCTAGAATTATATTAATGTTAGGTCATCATTTCTCTATCAAAATCCAAAGAAAATACATTTTACAGTTAAAACCGTCAAAGAAGCACAAACACAAGGGCTGCAATGCTAAATTATGTACGAAAAACACTTCTACATAATCCTAGCATCAAGTAAATGATCATGAAAGACTAGGGCAAAACAGTTTTTATGTTTGCACACCATAAAAAACATATCTATATATAGCTGCCCAAATAGGCCAAATAAAAAATTGGAAATTACTAATAAATTAAAATCAGAATTAACACTGAACAGTTCAGACTTCTAACACTTCTCAGTTATTTCGCTTCAGTTGACTAATCTTTTAGAAATAAAGGTGTTATAGGAAAAACCTTTATAATATACTGGACTAATAATCAATATAAACAACATTGTAGGCAACCCTAACTCTATTGTGAAAATGCAAAAATTTTCTTTATTTTCTAAATATATGCTGAATTACTTAACTATATTAATACAATCGAGAAAGCAAAACACATTCAAGTGAAATTCAATATATTAAAATGTCCTTGTTTACGAAGCTGGATACGGAAATAAAACTAAATGTGAGTATAAGCAATATTTATCTATATACAGAGGCTGTAATATGCCATATCATGCTTATTTAACTTACAGTGTCTTACAGAAGAGTTCTAGTGCTTTATTTATATGACCAAGACCAAAAATTCTAACTAAAATTTCCTCCAACAAAAACGTGACAGTTTTCATTTATGCACAATGTTTAGCAGCAAAGTAACAAAACAAGAAGAAAACAGAATGATACCGAAAGTTCGTACTTGCTTTCATATATTAATTCATAAACAGTCACTCAATGCATGCTGTATATAGCACACAAGGTCAAGCCAATGCTATATTCAAGAATCAGGCCTAAAGTTTCCCTGATCTATACCGTTTTCATCATAAGGGTCGATATTGCTCATTGCAACATATAAGAATAAGCTGTAAAAGATGAAACTCGAATTTTTAAAATCACCACGGCCCAAAGTCTCTAAAGCACAAAACCAAAAATGGGTCTCAGAAAAAAGGAGATTTTAAATATAAATCAGCTTTAAAGGACTAACCATGATGTGATGGATAAAATTTATAATATTACACATAATGCAGCTTGTGGTGGAAAATAATTCCATAAGTATAACCCTCAATGTTGTAGAAACATACTAAAAGGGATAGGGTGGAGAACTTTCACAAAATCTCACATCTTGGTGTTAAGATACTTAATGAAAACACATACAGACCATATTAAAGAAACTAAAAGTTGTAAAATAAAATAAAACCCATCTGTGATTTCTTAAAAGTAAAAGGCAATCTTCATGATCAACTTATAGAACAAAATAATGCAGAAAATTTCATGAAACCTTACAAAACAATATAATATTGCCGATTTAACATTTCAATTTTATACCAAGAAATGTAAGATGCTTTTTAAATGGCAACATCAATGATTCCAGAAGCACCTATTGAATTTATCCATCAAATTTAGGTACAGCACTTATATATACAGTACTCCAAGAACAATAATTATCAATTAAGCCAATCATAGAGTATCTAATATATAATGCCTTCTCCTGCAAGAGGCACTCCAGGAAGACACAACCAAAACAAGAACTAATACTTCTTTGCATGTATATAATTATCATATGCTCCTCAATGTCACACAAATATTCATATCATAAGTTTGAGCAAACTCAAATCCATGCTTAGACAAAGTTACAGAACCAGTTTATGGCTCTTTACATGCTTGAACAATTCCTAGAGTATAATAAAAATATTAAAATATACTTTAAGGTGGATACACAATATATTACTGGTTTAATAACAGTTCTATAGTTTTATTTTTCTCTCTTTGTCAAAGTGATCACCTAATTCGCATTATCTGTGACATCTATTAATACTAGAGAATATATTATCTTTCCAGAAAATTACATTTGGAAGAAGTGAGGATAGGAGATAATCAGGTCCAGGACTGAGTCCCAATGTCTCATTATTATTATTATTATTATTTTTTCTTTTACATCAGAGTGGTTGGAACAACAGATGCTACCGACGACGTCTTTTTTTTTTTTTCCCCCATACCAAAAAAGAATACTTAAAAGCAAAGAATGATGTGAAAATTGCCTATTCACATCTTTCTGGAAAAAAAAAGGAAAAGATGCAAAACTAAATGAAACTTTGTTTTCTATCTCAGGAGTTAAGCGATTTCAAAATTTACTTTAATATGTCGACAATACCAAAACTTCATATTTTAAATAAAAAGTTTTGCTATACTATAATGCAAATGTCTTTCAACATTACATCTTTTTGATACATTTTTCAACAATAATGCTTCAAAAATTCTTCCACAATGTAATAAATTTTTTCTAGCAGATTCAGTGTCATCTTGACACTTATTAAGAGTAAATCTTGACATTTTTATAATTTTTTATATTATTTATATGTATACAATGGACATAATCCCCCTTGTAAGGAGGGTACCTTAATCAAAGCACACACCCTTTCACCTTTACTTCACGTTATTCTAACACATTCATCTCTCTTTTCAAGGTATCAATTTTCTCCCATTAACTCTCACATGCTCTGGTGAAGGTTCGGTTTGGACTTTTTCTACCGCAGCCCTCTTGTATGTCTTGACTCTTCACAGGAGGAAAATAAGAAGGAAAAGATTCCTATTCCTTTTGATCTGCCTCATCTAGTCGACATCTGAACTACATACATAGAGAAAATGAGCAATGGGATACAGAGAACATCATACTCCTCACTCACCCAGTGCAAGTAAAAGAAAGAAGAAAATACATAAGAAAGAAAAAGAGATGAAATTCAACTCCTAAATTAAAAAGAAGCTACCCAATGCATAATAAAAGAAAAGGGAAACTTCAGAGTAAGAAAGAATCAGAATGAACTACAAGAGGCAGAGGACACTCAATACTTCACTTGGAAAGAACTTACCCATCACACACAGTTTCACTTGAATTGAACCTACTCATTGCATACAGTGTAACTTGGACAAAACCTACCCATCACAGTTTCACTTGGATTGAACCTACTCATTGCATACAGTGTAACTTGGACAAATCCTACCCATCACAGTTTCACTTAGATAGAACCTACCCATCGCACGCAGTCACTTGGATAGGTCCTACTCATCACACTTTTAATATTTGTATTATGAAAATACCTGATGTGATATTGATAACCTCATTAGCAGATAAGTTTTAAAATTCTATATACTGTACATTTATTATAGTCATACCTATGTCAACAATGCATGAAAACATCACATGCTTTTAGTAGGAATATCTTTAAGAACACCTGGCATTCATAACAGTAAGGAAGGAATTCATATTCATCAAAGCCTGAGTCCTCAAGCATTGCCAATATACTACAAAGCTATATTGCACATCCAAAAAATAAATTAGAATAAATAACAGCAAAGTTAGATATGACAGTTTTGCTATAAATGCTAAATGTGGATTAGATATCACAATATTTTGCAGTACATTGGCACATTTTATAAAGAAAATTAAGTTACAAGAAAAAGAAACATAACTTTTAAGAACTCAACTACACAAATGCGTTTGAAAAGTACAGGTATATGTTATTTTGTTATTTCACACCGAACAGCACTACAGAACATTTTATTTTGTGAGTCGTAAAACTGGGAGAACAAAAACGATGAGAGGCTGTGGGAACACTAAACCAAAAGGCCTTCGAAACATACAACACCACAACCTAACATCTTGATCGAGGTCTTTTCACATTGTTAGTCTGCATCCCAGTTACGTATCATCAACACAAACAAAATAAAAGTGTTACGTGACATTAGGTGGTGGCACTCAAAGCCAGAAAGAAATAAGATATCTAAGATCATATTCCATTTGGAGTGAAAAACACCATTAGATAACAATTTTTTTTAATGCGTTGATGATCCATACAAAGACAATGGTGTGAAGACAAATGTGAAATAAACCTGGGTACCCCAATAAGCAGGTTATCATCACTAAGCAGTCATTAGTAAATCCATTACTACCTTTCTATATAGCTTTCTCTTGACTATCTGTAGGAAAGAACTTGGGTCTGCATTACTCTCTTTATTGTCTGTTGGCTCAGCCTACAAACAAAAAGAGAAGGAGAGTAGCAAGAATAAAGAATACACATCTATGGTATGAAATTAACTGTTGACTTGCAAAGTCAAACTAGTCAAAACAGAGTGCTATTAAGTCATGTATCTTCAAGGGAAATTAACTCACTGTGATATCAACTTTAATATCCCAGAACTCCTAACATATTCCAAACAAACAAAAAAAGCAATGCTAAAATATACGATTCAGAGAGAAAGAAGCCTCGATAATATACTCCAAATCACTTATAATATTATGGTAATTCTGAACAATTAAATCAGAATGATAGCAAAAGAAATTTTCAAATCAAAAGATTCATAATGGCACTACACACTTCTCGTTTCTTAAAATCTGAGTCTAATTCCTGACTAAAATGGTAATGAATGAGCTAAAATAGTGAGCTTATGCAAGTATTTCTCCATAACAGAAAGTCCCTATTATAGAAAATCAATGATACGATTGCAAATAGTGAGAAGTTGAAGCCACTGATGTAATTCTCAAAGATGTTAAAGCAGTAGGAATTTTGGGAATGAAAGCAAATAATATCCATTCTTCTAAGTCCCTTTGATATCCCTAATAATAAGGCATTCATACTTATATGACTCATATATATACCTCATATTTCAAAACGACTTTAACAAGACTTTTACAGTTTCAGACTGAATAACCAATGACACCAGGCATACATATAATACCAATATTTGTTCTTTTTAACGTATGATAATGCACACAATCCATTACCATTTCAAAGAAAAATATCTACCTATCTTTACTCTTGCATGGTCTCAATGCTTATAACAAACTACAGTAAAATCAAAATAACATAAGTGTAGCTAAGTGTTTTAATTAAGATGTTTACGACTCCATCTTATCAAACTACCCTGTGCTTTTTTTCTTTATCCTATATAGACTGCAGTGTTTGCAATGTTCAACATAAATCAAGGTTACAGTCAATAGAATTTTTTTCTGGATATGAACCGAATGTAGAATACATTTTCAAACTAGATCATGAACTTGATTATTATGTATAAACATGCCTAAGTTATACACACAGTAGCACTGTCTGTAACAGCTAAAGACCATTCATACTTCAACGGTATGTCTCTATACGAGTAACTATAAAACACTACCTTATTTAAAATCTTTTATGGAGCATTAGAATGGACATCCAGATTTAATTCAGCAGCCACTCTCTTTCTGTGTCCACCCCCATAATGGGGACTAATAGTGACATATTAAACGAGGTTTTATGAGCAATAAATTACACATGAGTACATTAATCGCTTCTTTTGAGGTAATTTCATAAAAACTATTTCACTTTAAGTGAATTAAAAATAGAGTACTAGAATGACAATATGTTTCTATATAAGATAACATAGTGAAACTAAGTCAGTATTTTTTATTTTTTTTTAACTTGATGGCTTATACTGCTGGAGCTAGCAAAGTGGCCACAACTGAAATAAAAGGAAGGTAACATGGCTTCCTCTTACCCTGCATATCCTCAACCATTCAATCAGCTGTTCTGAGGCAAGGTAAAATATATTTCATGCATGATGGAACAGCTAGCCCTTCCTTCATATATTATTACAGTAACCATCAAGATGCTATATGTTATACAATTAGCACTCTCCTTCAAACAAATATATATTTTTAGGCTCATATCACATACGAGCCTAAAGAATATACGCAGCATATATAATGCTCATCACAGAAAAAAATGACACCTTAATGCGTCTGTAATAATTAAAGTACCTATCAAAAATATGGAAACTTCACTATAAGATTAAGTGCATCATAATGTCAATTATGACATTATAAAATGTGCAATCAGAACATTAGACAACGGCAAAACTTGATACTTGCTGGATAAAAACGGACATGTTATATCAATCTCCTCTATTACATTTCATATGCTATAGAATAAATAAGAAGAGAGTAATACAAGGTAATTAAAGGGGTGATGCAAAATATACATACAGTACTTCATAACTAAAATGATATACATATACAATTAGGCATATCACATGCATGCCTATAGAATGTACTGTTAATACCTGCATAAAAACTATGTAAGCTAAGCTACTTGAATGACTCATCAAGATTCCTTGTTGATACAGAAACGTCATAAAATACTTAAAAGACCATCACAAATCAGGATACCTGCAACTACCTAGCATATATAATATTCAGTAAAATTAAAAGAAAAAAAGAAATAGTGTCTAAGTAACGGGACAAATTAATTGCGATATCTAAATAAATTACTCAAGAATAATAAATATCAAAATAGCATATGTAAATAAAAATTTTCTTCATGTAATAGATTCAGAGCAACATTCACCATCATGCTATCAAAGGGAATGAATAATATAAAATGAGTAATTTCTAATAATAATTTCTTTTAAGCAAAACTTAGGAAATAGTTCTTACCACTTCTCTCCGGAGTTGAATAAAAAACTGTTTCCGCTTGAAAGAAATCTTGACTATTTTGGCCCAACTGAAGGTATTAATTTTTAATCCATTTTGGAGCACAACCAGACCTATCGCAGTTACACCCAAGTGTATCTCGCGGTTGGTTGAATCCTGAAATGAGGAAAAAAAATTATCAATGCTTCTTTCGATGAAAATTCCTATCACAGAGAGGCCACTTCCCTAGAGCGCACTCAGAATACAGCCCAGTTGATGAAGTAAAGCACCATTTTATGTGTCAAAATGTCCCCATTCGAAAGGGGGAGGACACGTATATGAAAAATCTAGTAAGAATTCCAAGAAGAGAATACTATTTTTATATGATTTACTCAATTGTGTTATTTTGTTTTCTTTATCTTTTTGCTCCATTACAATATTCTCCAGTTTCCACACTAAGTCAGGCAAGGTTCTCTATGTGCAAGACTGGCCTACTGCCAATGGCTCTTCAGGAAGGATACAAGCAAGACTTATGATAGTTTCATATCCTTCAGGTTGCCGAACATCAAACAAATCTTTGCTTTACCCACTCCCTAAATCAAAGAAGTATACATGAGAGGAAAGATAAAAATTATTGATACTAATTAGAAACATTCTTTAACAACCAAATAAATAACTCTTGCATAATGAAATAGAGATAAAGAAATTTATATTTACCCTTGCTTTGTGCAAATCGACACCATAGAGATCTAACCGCTTAGCATGATCTAAGAAATTGAACTCTGCATCGGCTGGGGTTTGTCCTCTGAAATACAAAAATTTAAGTTAATATATTTTGTCTTATAAAGTTACTCTAAAGGGGAACAATTCTCAGGTTGCATATTAAGATATACCTTTACCAATAAAGCATTAAATACATACCTGAAATAATGTACAGTAATTCATGCTCCTGAATAATGCCCTTAAATATTACAACTATGTATGTCTACAGCAGGAATAAAAAATCTAAAATATTCCCATACACTTTAAAATTCTGTACTGTATACTCTTTTTACCATGACAAAGCAACTTGAACCTACACTATATATAATACAGGATGAAAGCAGGACATCATATAAAAAAAAATCAATAACATATAAAAAGTTTGAACATTGTCAACAACACTGAAAAGATCCCATACAATGGGTTCAGTGAGGGAATCATAAATAGTGTGCTTGCTTTTGATAATTTTTGCTTAGGTTATGAAGTGAAAAGTAGTTGCACCTATAAATGGGTAAATTAAATTGAGAGAGAGAGATTTTTTCTGAGGGCTACATACTTGTGCAGTTTGTGCAGTTCCACTATTTTCTTTTCGATCTCATCCGTTTGATTTGGAACCAGCCTCATGTCTGAGAGATATGAATTGCCGTGTTCCTCAGGACTGTAATCACCTATTTCAGCTGAAAGAGCAATAATTTATTACCAAAACTCAAGAAACAAAATACTGCTGATTCTTGACTTACAACGGCTACAAGGTGTAACTTACGACGGATATATGAATGAATAAGCTCTAAGCTGAACAATACACAGACAATCCATGACTTACTTACGACACAGTTAATATATTTCGATGAATGACCTGAAAGTCAGAAGGGTCAAAAGTCAAACAACATATCAGTAGGAATAATGCACACGTATGTACAGTATTGTATATTACAGTAAACTGTACTGTGAACATGGAACAACTCTCGTATATTTTTATATTGATTAAGTTCAATTTTAGTTTCTTTACTCATGAATACCAGCTTCAATTTGAAAACAATTTGCAAAATATAGGGAAAAGGTAAGTTAAGGACCGTCTGTATATTAAAATATGAATATTTTTCACACAGAGTCATAGCCTGCAAATATAAAGGTAATTATTACCATAATAACTGAACCAAAGTATCAAGACTTCACTGTACAATCCACTGATTGCTCAGTTAATGTAGTATCTATCTCCCATCTACAGGGATAAAAGATTAAGCTCCAAAGGTGTCTAGCAAACCTTTCTGTATAAAAGTCACCGGGAGTTAAGAGACACAGTGGCATACAAGTAGCACCTAATGTTAAATTAGCAGGCACAGTGAGTACATCATAAGATATGTGAGGCTTACAGTGGAACAGCATCTAAATTTCTGGCATCCATAAGAGTAATAATACCGGTTCCACAATTTTCCTGTCGAAATACAACATTGGAAATGGCAAACCAATAGTGGAACTAACTGGATTATGAGTTTAGGGGCGTGTACAGGATATAGCAACTTACAATGGAGGGTACAAAATGAATAAAAAGGGTATGGGAGGGAAAAATACCCTACAGTGAAGGGTATTAGAAAAAAAAATATGGGTGAGGGAGGGAAAATACCTTAAAATGAAAGGTATTAGTAAATAAGAGGATGAGAGAGGGTTAAATGAGTAAAATTCCTACACTGAATGATGCAAAATGATGGAAGGGAATGAAATGCTTTGAATTGGAAAAGACAGCAAGAAAAAAGAATGTGAAAGGGCTCAAGGAAGAGGGTGATCACTAGGGCTTACATGATGAAAATAAGACAAAGGGAGGTATAATACATTGTAATGGTGAGGAGAGGGAGGAGGGGAAAACAAAAATGGATGGATGAGAGCGAATAAACACTAAAGTGAAGCTATGTGTCATTACTGGGTCCCCTAAATGGGGGTGAGCAAAGACAGAATGTGGCTGAGGAAATAAGGTCGGATGTCCTTCCTAGCTCCCCCTCAACAGAGGACTCGATCGTGGGTCTGTCAACTCCGGAGTCGAGCACTCTGACCACTTGGCTACCGCGATTTCCAGAGTAAACAATACAGAGTAAAGGATGAAAGTAAAATGTCTTACATTGGAGGGCATAGGATGCAAGGAGGGCAGCACTGGAAGCAGGCGTTGTGAGGCGTCCATCGAGGATATCCCGACGGAGTTGCAGAAAGACATGGTAGCGGGTGTACTCTTCGGTCAGCTTACCTGGATCGCTGA
>JAXCGZ010019923.1:0-20000 GCA_037179515.1 Halocaridina rubra
ACTTGCAGGAGCAGAACCGAGAATTTTAATGTGATTTCGATTTATATAACATTGTCACGGAAGTAGTTTTTAATGGTTAATTTGTGTCTGTCTTCTCATGTCTAGACTAATGCAGTGACGCAAGGTTCTAGCAAATTGCTTGCATATCCTTAGAAATTTGTACCTTTTTTATTTTTTTTTATTTTTTTTTAAAGCTTCCCTTTTGTGGTTTTAGTGAAGGGTTACTTTTTCATGCATTGGATTTTCTTTGTGTTTTTAGTGATATATTATTAAGTGTATTCTATTTTGTGATTTTAGTGATGTTTGCTATCTAAGCTCTTCCATTTTCAAAGAGAGGCTTTGCTACATGACATCTTCCTTTTTGTCTTTTAGTGATGCTTTGCTACAAAGGAGTGTCCTTTTTTTGTGGTTTTAGTAATACTTCTCTATACATTAGATCTGCCATTTTTTTGTGTTTTGGTGATGCTTTGATATATTAGATCTGCCATTTTTGTGTGTGTGTTTTAGTGATGCTTTGATATATTAGATCTGCCATTTTTTTGTGTTTTAGTGATGCTTTGATACATTAGATCTGCCATTTTTTTTATGTTTTAGTGATGCTTTGATACATAAAATCTATCTTTTTCTGTGTTTCAGTGATGCTTTGATACATTAGATATTCCTTTATTGTTTTGGAATGCTTTTCTACATAGGATCTTCCTTATTTTTTATAGTGATGTTGCAATGGTTGGCTACATTGGTTCTTCCATTACGTCTTGTATTAGTGATGCTTTTCTACGTAGCATCTTTTTTTTTTTGTGATGATTTACTGCGTTGGACGTTTTTCTTGTGTTATTATAATATTTGTATTTCGTAGAATCTCTTTTTTATTGCTTCTTCTGCACAAGGGTGTGATTCAGTGGAAAATAAAATTATTAAATTATTTGCTTTGCTAACGAAATTCATTGTAAAAGCAAAACGTCTATACATATATAAACATAAAGATTATTTGGAAATTAGCATTCCAAGTGGTTTTATTTTTCTTTCGTCAAGCAGGTCTTTATTTAAGTATTGTTGGAAGTTGGT
Organism: Halocaridina rubra; assembly: GCA_037179515.1. NCBI lineage: Eukaryota > Metazoa > Arthropoda > Malacostraca > Decapoda > Atyidae > Halocaridina > Halocaridina rubra. Next base: position 1,066 of record JAXCGZ010019923.1, read on the forward strand.
GTTTTAATGCTTTTGTTCTGTTTTTGCTGTGTGTGTGTGTGTGATTACCTAATTGTGATTACCTAATTGTGTTTACGGGAAAGAGCCCAAAGCTCGTATCTTCCCGTCTCCTGATCGGTTCCATTTTTAGACTTAGTGATACTTATCATACCTGTCCTTAAAACTATGGATTGAGGTAGCATTAACTACCTCCTCGCTTAGCGAATTCCAATTATCAACTACTCTTACACTGAAAAAGTATTTCCTTACATCCTGCAAACAAGTTTTCTTCCGAAGCTTCAAACTATGACCTCTAGTTCTAGAGCCAGCCATATCGAAATATCGATCCCTATCCACTCTATCATAACCATGAAGGAATTTAAAGACTGTCACCATATCCCCCCTTACTCTTCTAGCTTCGAGTGATGGCAAGTCTAATTCCCTCAGCCTCTCATCATAACCGAGATTGCGTATTTCTGGCACCAGTTTCGTGGCATGTCTTTGAACTTTTTCAAGCTTAGCTATGTGCTTTTTCAAGTGCGGATTCCAAAAGGGGGCTGCATATTCGAGTTTTGGCCTCACATAGGTTACATAAATATTTCTGAACATTTCCTTGTCCATGTGCCTGAAGGCTACCCTTACATTTGATAAGAATGCATATGCTGCCCTTACTACGCCATTTATATGTATTTCTGGAGACAAATCTGCCAATATGTTTACTCTTAGATCTCTCTCATTTTCTGTCTCCTGAAGTTGTACTCCAGCCACCAAGTAGTCAAGCTTGGGCCTTCTTGCACTTGTACCCATTCTCATTACCTTACATTTTGAGGTATTGAATTTCATTAGCCACTTTTCTGACCACTCATGCAGATTATTTAGATCCTCCTGAAGTTCTCTACCATTGTTCTCGTTTTTTACTTTCTTCACAATCTTTGCATCATCTGCAAACATATTCATGAATGAATTTACAGACTCTGGTAGGTCATTTACATATACAAGGAACAAAAGTGGCCCTAAAACTGAACCCTGTGGAACTCCACTACTAACTCTTCTCCATTCAGACACTGAGTGTCTTACTCAAACCCTCTGTTCCCTTCCTTCTAAGTAAGTTTTTATCCATTCCAAGACATTTCCACCTATTCTAGCCATTGATTGCAGCTTCCTAATAAGTCTCCCATGTGGAACAGTGTCAAACGCTTTCTGGAAGTCTAGGAATATGCAATCTGCCCAGCCCTCTCTTTCCTGTAAGATTTGGCTTACCTCATCATAAAATTCTAATAAGTTTGTTACTGTTGATCTTCCTTCTCTGAAGCCATGTTGCCTCACTGACAAAAAGTTGAAGGATTCCAAGTGAAGAGAGATATGTTTCCTTAGTAGTTTCTCCATAAGTTTGCAAACTATGCTGGTCAAGGAAACTGGTCTATAGTTCAGAGCCGTATCCCTCCTTCCCTTTTTGAAGATAGGTATCACATTTGCTTGTTTCCAGCATCTTGGAATCTCCCCCGACTCCAATGACTCCTTAAATATGATACTTAGTGCCACTGATATTGTGTTTGCGCATTTTTTAAGCACATGAGGGGATATGTCATCAGGACCTGTAGCTTTATGAACATCTAAATCCATCAGCGCTTTGCATACCTCTGTGGCTGTAAGGTTGATGTTCTCTAATACCGGCCCTTGAGCTTCTATCACTGCAATCTGAGGGGGTGGGGTATTTTCTACTGTAAATACTGACTGAAACTCCTTGTTCAATTCTTTGCAGATCTCTTCGTCCGTCTCAGTGATGCTTCCATCCGCTCTCTTTAGCCTTAAAACCTGTTCTTTTACCTTCAGTTTTCCTCTGATAAAGCTGTGGAAAAGCTTGGGATTTTCTTTAGCCTTCCTGGTGATGTCCCTCTCATAATCTTTCTCTGCCTCTCTCCTTTTACTTAGGTAGTCGTTTCTTGCTCTTTTGTAGGTTTGCCAGGCATTTATGTTTTTTCTCCTCCTATACCTTTTCCAGCATTTGTCTCTCCACTCCTTAGCTCTTTTACACCCATTATCGAACCATTTCTCTCTGGCATGAATTACACCTACTTTGGTGACAGGTATGCAGCAATCTACTATCTTCCCATATTTCTCACAAAAGATGTCATACATTTCTTGTACAGATTTGTTGTAAAATAAGGTTCTCCAGTCAATAACTGCAAAAAGCTCATTCATTTTGATGTAATCTCCTTTCTGATAGTTCCTCCTCATGTCCTCAGTGCCTCTACTCTCAGGAAGAATGTCTTCAATGATATACTCCATCAACAACACACAGTGGTCACTCTTTCCAATTGGTGGTTCATACTCAATATTTTCAATATCCAACACATTATCTGTGAACACCAGATCAAGTAGTGATGGCTCATCCCCACCCCTGGCTCTTGTTGGTTCCATTACATGTTGGTGTAGGAAATTCCCTTGTACGCAATCTAGGAATCTTGCCCCAAAGGAGTCCTCACCACTGTGTGGGTCAAGATTTATCCAATCTATCTCTTTATGATTAAAGTCTCCCATAATCAAAATCCTACATTTTTTCTCCCGCGCCATGTTAACAACTGAGTTTATGACTTCAATCGTACCTATATGACTTTCCTCATAAATTTCAAGCCTATATTGGTTCCTTGGTGGGTTGTATACAACAGTTATTATAATGCTCTCTGACCCAGTATTTATGCGAGCAACAAGAAATTCCCTGAACTCACTTTCTATAGCCAAGTTTATCTCTTCAACTTGAATCCTCTCACTTATGAGCAGTGCTATCCCTCCACCAGTCCTCTCAGATCTTTCGACCCTTAGTATTCTGAAGCCCTTAGGAAAAACTGTGACACTGTTTATGTCCTCACTCAACTTAGTCTCTGTAATTGCTACTATATCTGCCTTACTGTTGTGAATCCTATCTTTTAATTCTACTGCCTTACCAGCTAATCCATCAGCATTTGTGTATAACAATCTTAATGAGGCCCCATCCCCTGATCTTCTGTCATTATCTTCTTTATCTCCCCTTTGTCTGGAAGTATTCCGTAACGAAAATTTTTCTTCTCTTCTTCATTTCTTTCATCATTTAACCTTCTTGCCTCTTGCAACAAGTTTTTGATCTTTCCCATCTCTTCCTGTGTTCTGTATCGTCTAATGAACACTTCTTTGCATTCTTGAAGGTCTTTTAGACTTTTTTTTCTCAACAATATTTCCCTACATGTCTCCCCTCTCTCAAAGGTTACTTTTGTTGGTCTCGGCTTTCCTTCCCTCGAATATTTACCTAGTGTGTGTGTGTGTGTGTGTGTGTGTGTGTGTGTGTGTGTGTGTGTGTGTGTGTGTGTGTGTGTGTGTGTGTGTGTGTGTGTGTGTGTGTGTGTGTGTGTGTGGTGAGAGAGAGAGAGAGAGAACAAACAAACAAGCGAAAATTTATTTTAATTCTTGTACAATGGTTATTCTTCTATTATTAAGAGTAACTAACTCAGGTTAGCAGAAAACAAGAAAAATGAACTTCTGTACATTGAGCAAAAAACTCAGAGACATCTGAATATTAAAATAAAATATAATATGTTAGTTCAGGACAACGAAAAAACCCACATCATGAAATATGTACGAGTCCTGCATATGAAAATAATGCTGTCATTATCGTCATTACTGGCTACTCCTTCCTATATTCTACCCCTCTTCCACCCCCTACCCGTGACTTTGTACCCACCCTTCTATACTCAAGAACAGTGATTCTCAACAAGAGGTAAATCTACCCCTTGGGTAAAAATTTATTTGGTAGGAATTAGACCTGAAAATTAGATACAATGAATTATTCCAGTGCTGCCATTTTATAAAAACCTGTTTTCTGTGCCTCTATGTCCGTATCTTTTTTCATGGGCGTTGATGGTGAAACACATCACACCCACGGGGTAAATGACAGAGGAAGGGTTGAGAACCACTACCCTAGCGTCTGTAGTGTTACTCTAACCAATAAAGAAAACTCGATTTTCTCTGTTTACACACAAGCTTGGAAACGACACTCAAACGAGCCAATACATCATAGGATTTTCCCCATTGAAGACACTTAAGGAACACTGAAGCCATTTTCGACACATTTGTCGAATGTAAGAAGAGAGGGGTAAGGGAAAGGGAAAGAGGAGGGGAGGGAAAGGGAAAGAGGAGGGAAGGGAAAGGGGAGGGAAGGGAAAGGGAAAGAGGAGGGAAGGGAAAGGGAAAGAGGAGGGAAAGGAAAGGGAAAGAGGAGGGAAGGGAAAGGGAATGGGAAAGAGGAGGGAAGAGAAAGGGAAAGAGGAGGGAAGGGAAAGGGAATGAGGAGGGAAGGGAAAGGGAAAGAGGAGGGAAGGGAAAGGGAAAGAGGAGGGAAGGGAAAGGGAAAGAGAAGGGAAGGGAAAGGTTTAACCTTATCATAGGTATCCATAAGCCACCATTATGAGTGTTTTGTATGTCTGTGTATGACAGGGTGGTGGGTGGTGGGTGGGAGGAGAGAGAGGGAGACCCCCCAAATATGATATACGATTCGAGTTACCGGAAAACAAACGAAGGTTAGCGTGACAATATTATACTTAGGGGTGGAGGAGCTCCGCCCCCCCACTCACTCCCACACCATAAAGTTACAGAAGCGATTCTGTCGTTACTTTTATCTGCAGTAATAGGTAATACCGGGTAATAACGCTGCTCTAATGGATGTGGAAGTGCGCACTATATCTGGGTCATTTGTCATCATTCTTCATATAAAATGGATGTAGAGTATCCTCCTATCCATAACCCCGTCCCCTCCCTCCATCCCTCTCCTCTTCAAGTGGCTTTACAAGCCCTTTTGCCCTTATCTCCCTAAAGGAACCCTCTTTCCACCCCCACCCCACCCCACCACATTCATGGAAGAAGGGGATTCAGAGGAAGTTGTCTCGGGAAGGATGGATATAATCATGAAGTTAAGGATGGAAAAGGATGATATAACAAGTTAGTGTAATTTTGCTTTATTCTGGGGACCGCTGTAGCCAAGTGGTTAGAGTATTCGACCCGGGATGTGAAAATCTCGTGTTTGAGCCCAACGCTGGGCGTTAGGAAAGGCATCCATCCATGATTCCCCGTGGAAAACAAGTTCTTCGCAAGAAGGCATCCGCCCTAGCCCTTGGTAGAAAAGGGAGTCCGTGACGTAAAACCGGAAACAAATAGGAGAAAAGACGTAAGTCGAATACTGGAAGTATTAACAATAAAAAAAAATGAAAGATGTTAAGAATATCATAGATAGATAAGTGAAAGAAAGAAAACACATTTTAACGAGATTATCGGTAAAGTGAAAATACAAATAATAATATTAATAATAATAATAATAACAATGGTATTAAAACAAAAATAATAATAATAATAATAATAATAATAATAATAATAATAATAATAATAATAATAATAGTAATAAAATAATAATAATAACAATAATAATAATAATAATAATAATAGTAATAAAACAATAATAATAATAATAATAATAATAATAGTAATAAAATAATAATAATAATAACAATAATAATAATTATAATAATAATAGTAATAAAATAATAATAATAATAATAATAATAATAATAATAATAATAATAATAATAATAATAATAATCATCATCGACATAATGTTATAAGATGGTAGAGTCAAAGGATGACTTAAGTACTTTATAAGGAAAATTTTGGTCAAATAAATGTGAAAAGATACATCGAGTTGAAGCAGCGACTTCCAGCGAGTAATAAGTGTTGTAGCGATAAAGACAGTCAATTTTAGATGGAAACAGTGAAGATCATAAGGAAACAGCAGTTGTTGTTGTTCCGGTTTTCCGTCACGGACTCCCTTTTCTACCAAGGGCTAGGACGGTTGCCTCCTTGCGAAGGACTTGTTTTGGCAGATGTAATCGTTACCTTGAGTGCATGCCCTTGCTAACCTCAGACCATGACGGGGCGCGAACCCTCGACCTGACGCCTCAAAGTCACGAACACTACCACTTGAGCCACAGTGACTACTGTAAGGAAACAGCAGTGTTGCAGTGATATACGGTGACTCGAAGAGAGCAGGAACGGCATCCAAAATGGTAAATACAACACTACAGCGCAGTGTGAATCAACCAATAGCTTTCAAGAGGAAGGAGAACCATCACCAGTCTTGATTTGGGATGGAAAGAGGAAGGAATGACCTTCAAGAGGATATAAGAAGCTTTTGCAGTGAAACAGTAGCAATGAATCGAGAGGGAAACTGTGTTTCAGTGATGCAACGCCATTCAAGAGGAAACAGAACTTTTATATTGCATCTTGATTTTGAATGGAAAAAGGGAGCAGTGACATTTCAAGAGGTCTACAAGAGAGAATCGTACAGTGTTGCAGTGATGTAGTGGAATGGATTGAGAGAGAGGGTATGGCGTTTCAGTAACAAGGTGGCAGTGACAGAGGCTGGATTCGGTTTTACGTCACGAACTCCCTTTTCTACTAAGGGCTAGGACGGTTGCCGTCTTGCAAAGGGCTTGGTATGGCAGATGTAATCGTTACCCTGAGTGTATGCCCTTACTAACCTCAGTCCGTGACGGGGCGCGAACCCTCGACCTGCGGCCTCAGAGTCGCGGACGCTACCATTTTGCCACGGAGTCGCAGCTAATGAACTGAATTGGAAACATTGGTTTTCAGGAACACACAGAGAACAGTGATGCTCTGAAATAGTCCAGTTGCATTGAGAGAAAAATATAACAAATTGTTATCAGCCCCGTCACGGACTGAGGTTAGTAAGGGCATACACTCAGGGTAACGATTACATCTGCCAAAACAAGTCCTTCGTAAGAAGGCAACCGTCCTAGCCCTTAGTAGAAAAGGGAGTTCGTGACGTAAAACCGAATCTATCAGCGAAACATGACTGAAATTATGGCACACGGGATACGAGTGAACTTGAGATCAAACAATGTGGCTCAGATGGAAGCATAACCGAGAGAATGGCTGTTGAAAAAGGCTAAAAGGCTTGAGAGGGAGCCTTTGGGCCTTTTAGGAGTGTGCAACACAAAGAAACAGGACAAGGAGTTGAGAGGAAACAGAACAAAGAAAACTCGAAACAGGAAGATGGCCGCAGGTACGTCACGTATTGTGTCCCGATGGCAGAAAATCTTTAAATGGGCTGCAATGACATTCTCTTTTATGAGAATATATACCCAGAATTCTATAACATATCATTGTGTCATCTGTGATGCATGCAGCCATGTGTTAATTTAATGTATGATATTTTCGATACGAAATTGGTTTTAAATATAAAAATATTACGTTTCGCGTGGCTTTTTTTACTTAAAATTCTCCATCTAAGTTATTAAGGTTATTTTATATGACTGATGAAAAGTGTGTGTTATCTGTTTGTTGCCAGTGCAGTGCGCATAGATGAAAAGCATCTGGTATAATTGGATAGAGAATATGTTTTAAGAGGTTTAAACATTTTTAGTGTGTCATGCATATGCGCGTCTCGCCCGCATTGCCTGTAGTGCGCTAATCTATCTACTCTCTCTCTCTCTCTCTCTCTCTCTCTCTCTCTCTCTCTCTCTCTCTCTCTCTCTCTCTCTCTCTCTCTCTCTCCTCTCTCTCTCTCTCTCTCTCTCTCTCTCTCTTTCTCTCTCTCTCTCTTCCCTGTGAGTCAATATGAATATGAGTAGCAAAATTTTCAGACTGCTATTTTTTTTTCTTTTAGTAATTTTTACGTTTGTCATTCATATAATATTATAATATCAGTCCCGAATCATTTTTATCATGAAAAATAGTTTATCTTAGTTTGCTTAATACTCTGGGAAGTGTAACAATAGGTTCTTTGCATAGTAATGACAGTATTCTTTGTCAACGGAGCAGAAAAAGCTACCAATTGAAGTTCCTGGTCATTTATGTCTCCACATAATTTAAGTTTTAGTTGTGAAAGATTATTTTTCATCATTTTAACGAGACTTTTGAGTACATTTAACGTTAATTTCTGAGTATTATAATGGAGATGGTCATTGTTAACGGGGCAGAAAACATTTAAAAATCATCACAGAAGAAAGATAAATTGAGTGTAACTCTTCTGGCAAATGTAGAAAGTCCTTTGTTACTCAAACGAGCTAAATAATACGTTGCTATGTACACTTTAGGAGTCTAGGATCTTTGTGTTAATTTTTGTACATTGCGGACGTATGCAGTACGGCTGTAAGACGAGTAAAAAAAAATGCCACCATTAATTTTGTCTGTAGCATACATATATAGCATGGGAGGTGGTCATAAGACAAACATAATAATGTAACCATCATTAAGAGACAGAAGCCAACACAAACTTCTTGAAATAAATCAGTCATGGCGATGGTTGGGGTCTAATTGGGAAATGAGTGTATGTCAGTAAGTTAGTAACAAGTCTTAGACAATCAGCGTCGAGATCCTTAACTAGATTACGCGATAGGTAATAGGGATGGCGCTGGAAAGGGTTGACCAGGTATGGAAAGGGAGTGATGGAAGGGGAATGGGAGTGACGGAAAGGTTAGGAAAATGAGGATCTAATGGAAGTTGGGATAATGGATAATGGATACAGATTACACGTTAGGGAAGACGAAGGTTGCAAGTCTAATTGCCCAGCTTTGAAAAGAACAGAAAATGAATTGTATCCGGTCTCTCTGTGGGGATCAACTTTTGTGTTACTGCAAAAAAAATATAGTTTGTTTCTCAGAACAGGCATATGACTGCCTGTTCTCATGCCTGCGCCCTTCATGTTTCTCTTGAGCATTGATTTAAAGGAATGGTATATGAATGTTCTCACCTTTGAGCATATGGCACAGTTGGAATCAACAGTGTTTTAGAGACAGTTGCAAGAGAGACGGGAAGGTCGGTTTTCATGTTTGAGTCCATGGTGCTGTTGGTTCTCCTATTTTTTTTTTTTTTTTTTTTTGGACAGCTACGTGACAGGCGCATGAATCTGTTCTCGCACATTAGCTCAAGGCGTAGTTCCAGTTTGTTCCAATATATATATATATATATATATATATATATATATATATATATATATATATATATATATATATATATATATATATATATATATATACATATATATATATATATATATATATATATATATATATATATATATATATATATATATATATATATATATATATATATAATATTTTTTTTAATTTTGAATTCATGATATGGCTGATTCCACGTTTATATATATATATATATATATATATATATATATATATATATATATATATATATATATATATATATATATATATATATATATATATATATATATATATATATATATATATATATATATATATATTTTTTTTTTTTTTTTTTTTTTTTTTTTTTTTTTTTTCTGTGCCTACAGCTACATTGAATATTCATTGAATATTCTTGGATATTCATTACACAGTTTTTATTATCCCTTCACATCTGATAAGTCATTACACTCTCCATCTTTGTTTCTCTTTATGTATTCTTCGTGCCCAGGCCCGATGAGGGCTGTTTTTTTTTTTTTTCTTTCTTTCGTCCTGGTGTCACAAACATACATACATATATATATATATATATATATATATATATATATATATATATATATATATATATATATGTTATATATATATATATATATATATATATATATATATATATATATATATATATATATATATATATATATATATATATATATATATATATATATAATTATTTTTTCTAAGGTATATGAGTATCCATTATTTTTAGACACAGAGGTACAGGACAGACATGTGGACGTTTATTTTCCGTTTGAACTGATTGTGAATTTCCATAAATAAAGTGTCTTTAGTCATGTTGTATTTTAACTAAGACCAATATATATTACTTAATGTATGTGTGTGGGAGAGAGAGAGAGAGAGAGAGAGAGAGAGAGAGAGAGAGAGAGAGAGAGAGAGAGAGAGAGAGAGAGAGAGAGAGAGAGAGAGAGAGAGAGACAAAAATCTTTCCTTTCATTGCCCTTGCATTTTAGTCTAATAAAATTCAACAACTATGTTAACAGCGGATCGTATCAATAATGCAAAGTATTATAATAGATTACGATTTATATTTTTATTCCAGTATTTTTAAACCCATTTCTTAAGCCTTATCCAATCATCTTGGGGTAAGCAGGACCCGACGTTAAGACAAGAAATGCTGGTTTCATTGCTTTTTATATTTGTCTCAGTGGTCTGTGACCCATTAAGGGGGGGTTACACGGTCAAACGGTTCGTCGAACGCGGTTCGACAGACGAGTGTTTGAAGTGATGTTCGAACGTGTGAACGGGGTATTTGGTTGTCGAACACGTTCGACAAACGTGTTCGACAACCAAATACCCCGTTCACACGTTCGAACATCACTTCAAACACTTGTCTATCGAACGCGGTTCGACAGACAAGTGTTTGAAGTGATGTTCGAACGTGTGAACGGGGTATTTGGTTATCGAACACGTACGACAAACGTGTTCGACAACCAAATACCCGTTCACACGTTCGAATATAACTTCAAACACTTGTCTGTCGAACCGCGTTCGACGAACCGTTTGACCGTGTAAACCGCCCTTTCTTAAGGCCTTATCCAGTGAAGTCTGGCCCGAGAATACCTTTCAACCAATGAGATGTTGAGATAACTCCTGAGCAACTGAACCCACTGATTATAATCGTTCATGTATGGCCTAAAAAAGCGACATATATAATTGCCAGGGTGCCTCCTAAGAGCAATTAGAGTTTAACTAACCAATGACTCGTTAACAAAACCTATTATTGAAAGTTTATTTACTGATGACTCATGTTGCGAATGGTGGTTAGCATGAGATTCTTCTATAATTGGTAGTTGCTGCCCCCATTTAATAGCCCAACGATGAGAATAATTATTCCTCTAGACCAATCACCACTCTCGGTTGAACGCATTCATCCACCAATTACAATGGGTCGCTGTATTTCCTTACTTTAATAGCCCGACGCATAATGTGGATGTCTCTTAATGGGTACCCGAAGTCTATTTATTCTTCCCACCATTATCCTAAGTAGTGGGTTTAATCATTTGGCTTATGATGTAATGGGCAGGATTACATGTCGACACCGAGTCCTCTTTGGTGTGTATTACACCGGATATCCATAATGACTTTGACTGCGATATTTGTATAATTTTTAGAATGTTTGAAAATTAATGATTGGGGTTTCATGAAGACTACATTTCATGACACTAACTTCATGTGTCTGTTTTATATGCCGGATATCCGTAATGACTTTGACAGCGATATTTATTATAATTTTAATGTGCATTTGAATTAATGGATGAATTTTATGAAGAATACATATCAGGAATTTGACTTTTATGTGTTTTATAAACCGGATAGATGTAAGGACAGTACTTGAGTATGTATATAATTACGAGACTTTGAAGTAGTTGTTCACACACAGAGTGTCATTAATGGCTTTTACTACAATATTTCTTATGATCATTAGATTATGTGACGACTTCATGACACGGAAACAAATCTCTGGATAGCCATTATAACATTTGACAGGAATATTTATATAATTTTTATGTATTAATTTGGTTTAATGGCTAAAGTTTATGACGACTACATAACATGAAATATACTCTCGTATGTATTTATACACCCTAGTAGTCGCCGTGGCTCAAGCGGTAGCGTCCTCGACTCTGAGACGTCAGGTCGAGGGTTCGCGCCCCGTCACGGTCTGAGGTTAGCAAGGGCATGCACTCAGGGTAACGATTACATCTGCCAAAACAAGTCCTTCTCAAGAAGGCAACTGTCCTAGCCCTTGGTAGAAAAGGGAGTCCGTGACGTAAAACCGGAACATGTATTTATACACCCAATACCCATAATACCTGTTATTTTCATGTTTATATAATATGTAATTACTAAAATTAACATTGTGTATTTTAAAAGCGCGATATCCAATATGACTTGTCTGGAATAGTTAAATAATTATTACGTAAATCATAAATAGTGGCTGGATTCATGGTGGCTATATAACCCGGAATAAGGTGTTTTGTGTCTTTTATGTATCGTATATTCCATATGACTTTGACTGGGATATTTAAAATAATTTTCACTTGACTGTGACTTTTGAATGTTCATGCACATGCACTCATATATTTGAATACACACACACACACACACACACACACACACACACACACACACACACACACACACACACACACACACACACACATATATATATATATGTAGGTAGGTAGATAGATAGAAGGATAGATAGATGGATGGATAGATGGATTGATGAATAAATAGATAGATAGATAGACAGACAAATGGACAGATAGATTGATAGATAGATAGATAGATTAAATAGATAGATAGATAGATAGATATATAGATAGATAGATAGAAAGAAAGTAATAATATATCAGTAATATTTCTATAGTTGTCACTACAATATACTACTATGAATAATAATAATAATAATAATAATAATAATAATAATAATAATAATAATAATAATGATAATAGTAATAGTAATAATAATAATAATAATAATAATAATAATAATAATAATAATAATAATAATAATAATAATAATAATAATAATAATAATTGCAATAATAGTAAATGATTTGATAGTGATTATACGTGACTCTAGAATTTTAAATAACTTATAGTCGTATATCGACTTTATAATTAGGAATTTACCTCATATATTGGTTTTAAACTTTTGGAATATTTGGCAAATACATATTCGAAATTAACTAGTTTTTTACAGTACATCAGGTCAGACATATGCTTGCCTGTTCTTGTATCTAAACTAGTACAGTTGGTTCCATTTTAACATGTACTCATTATACCTGCTAAGTTTACAAGGGTTATTAACCAAGAGCACTATTAGCTCTGGCATGAAAATTGATAAGCATATACCTGTCCTAAATTCAACCTAAATTCCCCAGCTCCAACCGGTCTGTGTCCACCACCATTCGAATGGGGATTATCCAAATTAAGAAACCCAGTTAATACCAACATTGTTCATTCATTTTTATAATTTCATCATCATTATCATTATAATTATCATTGTTCTTAGCATCATAAGAGAATTAACTTCAGCTTTCATTATAGTGTTTAATTACTGCTCATTCGTCAAGGCTCATTACTGAAATATAATTTTTTTGAATTATCCTATTTTTATGTTTTATACACGCGCACACACAAACAAACAAACAAACACACACACACACACACACACACACACACACACACACACACACACACACACACACACACACACACATATATATATATATATATATATATATATATATATATATATATATATATATATATATATATATATATATATATATATGCTTATATTATAATGCATGTAAAACACTACTTAAAAGGAAAATATAGTGCCGTATTTCAAGCAGCCTTTTCTTTTGGCATTTGAGAAGGGGTCCAGTTAAGGGCCTCGAAGAAAGCAATCAAATTGTTATTCAATTGATTTTACACTGATAGCTTTTTCATTACCATTTGAGACTGTCTGATAACAGTTTCCTAACCATTCAAAACTGTTTGATAAACAGTTTCTCACTAAATGGATTAACATTTAAAAAAAAATAAATCAAAGCAATAACTACTGCGATGAAATAATGTGAAAGTATTGTCAATTTTAAGAGATAAATTTCTCAAGAGCATCTTATTTGGAAAGGGAGTGACTGGGACGAAATCATACCAAGAATTCTTCCAATCAACTGTTCACAGGGAACAGAATGCAAAATACTGTCAATTTGAGCTGATGAACTGATATTTTTCCATGCATCAGTATTTATGAAAGGAGCGCCCGAGACGAAGTCTAGTAAACAATCCTATCAATATATTGAAAATTACTACGTATTGGTGACATATGACATGGCGGTGCGTGTCATTTGGGCGACAACTGACTTTATGCTTTTTCCTTTTTTTTTTTTTTCCAATTTACCTCTTAAGGGTACATCGTCTTCCTGCCCTACCCTTCACCAACTTGCCTGACCACCCACTCTCTCCATTCTCCCTATCTGCCCCATGCAAGTCCCCATTCCTGTACCTCCTATTAATGCAGTCCCGCCCATTGGCGAAGAACTTGTGGTGTCCCCCGCCCATCTTCGAAGCACGATTGCAAAGGGCATGATTATTAATCGCCAAAAGAAGGACACTCCACCTGCAGTAAATAGATGACACCAGATGCTTTTAGTGGATGGGGGTCTTACACTCCCCCCTCACACGTAATGACAGTCTTCATGTAAATTATTAGATAAAAAGACAAGGTTGGGCCTTATTCGCCAACGATATTTTGTTCGAGTGTCGCCTTTATTTTGCAGTATTATTCCCTCTGGATTTTGTGTCTCTTCTCACCCATTTACAAGTTTCCTGGGGACCTCATTGCTTTTCCCTACAAAATAAGTCATTCAATTTATTCATAAATATTACTCAGAGTTTATTCAGTCAGATCACTTTTCCTTGACAGGGAACGCTGTTTTGCACTTCCTTCTCAGAGACTCGTATTTGGCTTTGGCTCGAAGCCAGCAGGATGCCACTCCTAACGTCAACCCAACCCATACATCTTGGGTTGGGATCAGCATTTGAGTTTAGCTCCTCCAGTGTCCGGATTTATAATTCTGTAAATTTTCCTAGAGCGTCTTTTTCTTTCTCTCCGCCAGAGCTATTTGAAGATAAAAAGAAGAGGGCAGTGGTGTCCTTCAAGTAGTAGGTAACCCCTGCCAGCCCATCATAGTTAGCAAGTATGCGTCATGCGATGTGTGGGATCTGTTGAGGAACAGTGTCTTCAAATACTTTTTCTTTAGATCAAATGAAAATAATAAAAAAAAATAATCATGAGACTCGTTTAAATTCTGTTTTTACAGTATTCTTATTTATTCTCTTCTTTTATTTTTCTTCCTTCCGTCGCGATATTCTCTCTCCCTTTCTTTATTTCCGTCTTTTCTCACCGTATCCTTCCGTTCTTCTTTTCTTCTTATATTTCTTCTTCTCTTCCGTTACCATATCCTTCCTTTTATCCTTCTTCTTTTTTTTCTCGTCACAATTCCATTTTTTTTCTTCCTTTCTATCATGATTTCTCCTTTTCTTTTTACTTTCTATTTTGGTTTATCGTAGTCACCGTGGCTCAAGCGGTAGCGTTCGCGACTTTGAGGCGTCTGGTCGAGGGTTCGCGCCCCGTCACGGTCTGAGGTTAGCAAGGGCATGCACTGAGAGTAACGATTACATCTGCCAAAACAAGTCCTTCGAAAGAAGGCAACCGTCCCAGCCCTTGGTATATAAGGGAGTCCGTGACGTAAAACCGGAACAACAACAACAACATTTCTATTTTGGTTTCTCCTTCTTTTTATCATACTTTCTCTACTTTTTCTTCTTTCCATGGCGATTTATTCTTTCCTCTTGACTTTCCTCTTATCCGCATCAGTTTTTTCCTCCTTTTATGCCCTTTTTAATTTCCTCTCTTCCTCGTCTCTGTAAACCGATCCTTTTTTCTTCCTCTCTGCCTTCCATTATACAAAGGTATACTTCATATTTTCCTCCACCATTTCCTTCCATCGAGATATCTTTCCTTTCTTCCTTCGTTTCTTCCTTAGCCTCTTACCCTCATGATCTTCCTAATTCCTTATCCTTCCATCGTGTTATTATAATCTTTCTTTTTATTACAACCCTCAGTTTTTTATTTTTTATTTTTTTCCTCCCATCAACATTTCCTTATCTTTATTTTTTCCTTCTTTCCTCATTCCACGACTTGTTTTTTCTTCTTTTCTTCCTTACCTCTTCCCATCACGATATGGAAACTCTTCCCTCCATTTTTTTTCCTTCATTCATAGCATCTATATTATCCTTCCTGCCTCTGCCTTCAGGATATCACGATTCTCCTCCGCTTCTTTCCATTTCTTCCATCGTGATATCCTTCCTCTAATCTTTCTTTCCATCACCATATACTTTCTTCCTTTCATCACTATCATTCCTTCCTTCATCTTCCTTATTTCATCATTATTTCCATCTTTCTTATATTCCTTCTTTTTCTCTCTTTCCTCCTTCCTGTCATCCTTCCTTCCTATCTCCCACCATTTATAATAGTTTTCTTCCGTTCGTTATCTTTCCCTTCTTTTCGTCCCGATTTACTTCCTTCCTAAGCTTCCTTCCTTTATAATAGTTTCCATCCATCCCTCATCTCTTCCTTCCTTCCTTCCTTCCTTCCTTCCTTCCTTCCTTCCTTCCTTTCTTCCTTCCTTCCTTTCTTTCTTCCTTCCTTCCTGTCCTGTCCTGTCCTGTCCTGTCCTGTCCTGTCCTTCCTTCCTTCCTTCCTTCCTTCCTGCTTTCCTTCCTTCCTTCCTTCCTTCCTTCCTTCCTTCCTTCCTTCCTTCCTTCCTTCCTTCCTTCCTTCCTTTCCTGAGCGGCAATTAGCTGGCACTTGGTTCCTGGTGTAAATAATGGTGTACCTGAGGCTTGTATTAAGTTATCCGAGATTAAAGCTTCGCCTATCGTTAGAAAACCATTAGCAGAGGAACACAACGCACTCTGTTTTGCCCCTTCTTCTTCTTATTCTTCTTCTTCTCTTCTTCTTTTTCTTCTTCTTCTTCTTCTTCTTCTTCTTCTTCTTCTTCTTCTTCTTCTTCTTTTCTGTCTTTTTCTTTTTCTTTTTCTTTTTCTTTTTCTTTTTCTTCTTCTTCTTTTTCTTCTTCTTCTTCTTCTTCTTCTTCTTCTTCTTCGTCTTCTTCTTCTTCTTTTTCTTTTTCTTTTTCTTCTTCTTCTTTTTCTTCTTCTTCTTCATTTTCTTCTTCTTTTTCTTTTTAATTTTTGTCTTATTCTTTTCTCTTCTTTCTTCTTTTTTCTTGTCTTTGCTTCTTTTTACTGCTTATTGTTCTTTTTTCTTCTTTTGTCTTCTTTTTTCTTCTTATTCTTTTTTCTTTCTTTTTTCTTCTTCCATATTCTTTTCTCCAGTCTTTTTCTTTCTCCTCTTCCTATTTCCCATCTCCTCCTTCCCTGTCTTGCTCTTTCCTTTTATTATTTATTTTATTTCTTTTCCTCTCCTAAGTTTTCCTTCTCTCCTCCTCATCCTTTTTCTTTCTTCTCCTTCATGCTCCTTCCATCTTTCTCTTTTCTGACTCTTTCTCTTCCTTCTCTCTCCCTTTCTTCCTTTCCCCATCCATCCTCTCTTTATTTCTCATATATTTTCTTCATTTCTTCAGTTTTGTCTCTATTTTCCTTCCTCTTCTCCTCCCTTCTACCCTCCTTCTCCGTTTTTTCCCCATTTTTCCTCTTGCCTTTTCTCGTTTTCCTATTCTATCTTTTTATTAACTCATCTCTCTCACCGTCTTCTTTCTTCCTCTTATCCTCTCATATTTCTTCCTACTTTTGTCCCTCCTTCTTCTGCCTTATTTTCTTTCTATTCCTTCTTCTTCTCTTTCATCATTTTTTCCTCTTTTCCATTTTCATTTTTTCTTCTTGTGATATTTCTTCTCCTCCTCTTCCTCCTTCTCCTCCTCCTCCCCTTTCTTTATCTTATCTCCTCATCATCTTTCCACCTCCTTCTTATATCGCCCTTTCTTCCTTCGTCCTTTTCCTCCTCCTCCTTCTCCTCCTCCCCTCTCTTTATCTTATCTCCTCATCATCTTTTCTCCTCCTTCTTATATCGCCCTTTCTTCCTTCGTCCTCTTCCTCCTCCTCCTTCTCTTTCTTAATCTTATCACCCCAATTTTTTTCTTCCTTCTCCTATCAACCCTTCTTCCTGCTTCTCTTCCACTTCCTCATTCTTCATGTTATCACCCCCATCATCTTTCCTCCTTTGTCTCCTATCACCCCTTCCCCCTTCCTCCTCTTTTTCGGTTTTCCTCCACTCCTGTCTCCCCCTCCCCAGTAAGGTAATTAACTCGGAGCCTTCAATCAACTTCCCTCTTATTGACTCCGATGGTTTTTGCAGAAGCAAAGAGACTTCAGAAGCTGAGGATAACAATCTCTTTTTTTTCTCATTTTCTATTACCATATGTTAATTCGTTCCCAGCCCGTTCTACAGGTACTCCATTTTAAGTTCCAGAATAAGAAATTGGATTTACATCACCAAAGAAAGATGTCTGATGATGGCTAGTACAGTGGTAACGCCCTGGCCTCGCATTCACGAGGTCGAAAGATCGGTCCCCGTCCAAGACCGAGAGTTTAAGCTGTTTCCTGGCAGGTACTGCTGTGGTTGGGCACCACAGTGGGGGGTTGGAGCCTGCCCCGGCTGACGAATACCCATTGTATTGTAATGGAAATAAAGGTTTAAAGGTTTATTGCATCAAAAATAAGACTGTGCGAGTAAGGCCTGAGAGTTACTTTATTCTTGAGAATTTGGCTCTGGTGAATGCGTGCTTTGACTAAGCCACCCCCTTACAAGCGGGATTACGACCATTGCGTATGTATGTATGCATGCTGTAGTTTATTGCAGATCATGTCCCAGAGGTTCCTTTTTATTGTGTAATAATTAGACATTGCATTTTCTACTTTGGAATGCGATATGATGGTTTATGTTGCAGCAAAAAGACTCTGGAGGATGGTGATTAATCTTTTTTTTTTCTTATTTTGAACTACTCTGCAAATTGAATGCCACGCGTCAGGCACTGCATTTTTAGGTCTCAAAGTTAAAAATTAAATTTTCAGTACATAAGAAAGAGATCTGATGGTTGAGGGAATGCCTTTTATGTCGTTCATTGAGTAAATTGGACGTGTTGGAAGACTAGTTAGTAGAGAGAGAGAGAGAGGAGAGAGAGAGAGAGAGAGGAGAGAGAGAGAGAGAGAGAGAGAGAGAGAGAGAGAGAGAGAGAGGGAGAGAGAGAGAGAGAGAGGAGAGAGAGAGAGAGAGAGATGTGGTACCAGCAGACAGTTAATAATAATGGATCTATTTTTATCTGATAAAAGATATGGATAACGATATATATA
>JAXCGZ010019924.1:5000-15000 GCA_037179515.1 Halocaridina rubra
TTTACCTTCTGTGGTGTGTAGTTGGTAGCGCCTTGACTTAGTAATTATAAGTCCTAGGTTCGAGTCCCGGTCGGGGTAAAAAATTATTCATGTTTTCACATATGTAATGTGCTTGCTTGGTTTTAATATATATATATATATATATATATATATATATATATATATATATATATATATATATATATATATATATATATATATATATATATATATATATATATATATATATATATATATATATATATATATATATATATATATATATACATATATATACATATATATATATATATATATATATAATATATATATATATATATATATATATATATATATATATATATATATATATATATATATATATATATATATATATATATATACATATATATATACATATACATATATATATATATATATATATATATATATATATATATATATATATATATATATATATATATATATATATATATATATATATATATATATATATATATATATATATATATATATATATATATATATATATATATATATACATATATATATATATATATATATATATATATATATATATATATATATATATATATATATATATATATATATATATATATATATATATATATATATATATATATATATATATATATATATATATATATATATGATATATATATATATATATATATATATATATATATATATATATATATATATATATATATATATATATATATATATATATATATATATATATATATATATATATAGGTGTGTGTGTGTGATTACCTAATTGTGATTACCTAATTGTGTTTACGGGAAAGAGCCCAAAGCTCGTATCTTCCCGTCTCCTGATCGGTTCCATTTTTAGACTTAGTGATACTTATCGTACCTGTCCTTAAAACTATGGATTGAGATAGCATTAACTACCTCCTCGCTTAGCGAATTCCAATTATCAACTACTCTTACACTGAAAAAGTATTTCCTTACATCCTGCAAACAAGTTTTCTTACGAAGCTTCAAACTATGACCTCTAGTTCTAGAGCCAGCCATATCGAAATATCGATCCCTATCCACTCTATCATAACCATGAAGGAATTTAAAGACTGTCACCATATCCCCCCTTACTCTTCTAGCTTCGAGTGATGGCAAGTCTAATTCCCTCAGCCTCTCATCATAACCGAGATTGCGTATTTCTGGCACCAGTTTCGTGGCATGTCTTTGAACTTTTTCAAGCTTAGCTATGTGCTTTTTTAAGTGCGGATTCCAAAAGGGGGCTGCATATTCGAGTTTTGGCCTCACATTGGTTACATAAATATTTCTGAACATTTCCTTGTCCATGTGCCTGAAGGCTACCCTTACATTTGATAAGAATGCATATGCTGCCCTTACTACGCCATTTATATGTATTTCTGGAGACAAATCTGCCAGTATGTTTACTCCTAGATCTCTCTCATTTTCTGTCTCTTGAAGTTGTACTCCAGCCACCGAGTAGTCAAGCTTGGGCCTTCTTGCACTTGTACCCATTCTCATTACCTTACATTTTGAGGTATTGAATTTCATTAGCCACTTTTCTGACCACTCATGCAGATTATTTAGATCCTCCTGAAGTTCTCTACCATTGTTCTCGTTTTTTACTTTCTTCACAATCTTTGCATCATCTGCAAACATATTCATGAATGAATTTACAGACTCTGGTAGGTCATTTACATATACAAGGAACAAAAGTGGCCCTAAAACTGAACCCTGTGGAACTCCACTACTAACTCTTCTCCATTCAGACACTGAGTGTCTTACTCTAACCCTCTGTTCCCTTCCTTCTAAGTAAGTTTTTATCCATTCCAAGACATTTCCACCTATTCTAGCCATTGATTGCAGCTTCCTAATAAGTCTCCCATGTGGAACAGTGTCAAACGCTTTCTGGAAGTCTAGGAATATGCAATCTGCCAAGCCCTCTCTTTCCTGTAAGATTTGGCTTACCTCATCATAAAATTCTAATAAGTTTGTTACTGTTGATCTTCCTTCTCTGAAGCCATGTTGCCTCACTGACAAAAAGTTGAAGGATTCCAAGTGAAGAGAGATATGTTTCCTTAGTAGTTTCTCCATAAGTTTGCAAACTATGCTGGTCAAGGAAACTGGTCTATAGTTCAGAGCCGTATCCCTCCTTCCCTTTTTGAAGATAGGTATCACATTTGCTTGTTTCCAGCATCTTGGAATCTCCCCGACTCCAGTGACTCCTTAAATATGATACTTAGTGCCACTGATATTGTGTTTGCACATTTTTTAAGCACATGAGGGGATATGTCATCAGGACCTGTAGCTTTATGAACATCTAAATCCATCAGCGCTTTGCATACCTCTGTGGCTGTAAGGTTGATGTTCTCTAATATCGGCCCTTGAGCTTCTATCACTGCAATCTGAGGGGGTGGGGTATTTTCTACTGTAAATACTGACTGAAACTCCTTGTTCAATTCTTTGCAGATCTCTTCGTCCGTCTCAGTGATGCTTCCATCCGCTCTCTTTAGCCTTAAAACCTGTTCTTTTACCTTCAGGTTTCCTCTGATAAAGCTGTGGAAAAGCTTGGGATTTTCTTTAGCCTTCCTGGTGATGTCCCTCTCATAATCTCTCTCTGCCTCTCTCCTTTTACTTAGGTAGTCATTTCTTGCTCTTTTGTAGGTTTGCCAGGCATTTATGTTTTTTCTCCTCCTATACCTTTTCCAGCATTTGTCTCTCCACTCCTTAGCTCTTTTACACCCATTATCGAACCATTTCTCTCTGGCATGAATTACACCTACTTTGGTGACAGGTATGCAGCAATCTACTATCTTCCCATATTTCTCACAAAAGATGTCATACATTTCTTGTACAGATTTGTTGTAAAATAAGGTTCTCCAGTCAATAACTGCAAAAAGCTCATTCATTTTGATGTAATCTCCTTTCGGATAGTTCCTCCTCATGTCCTCAGTGCCTCTACTCTCAGGAAGAATGTTTTCAATGATATACTCCATCAACAACACACAGTGGTCACTCTTTCCAATTGGTGGTTCATACTCAATATTTTCAATATCCAACACATTATCTGTGAACACTAGATCAAGTAGTGATGGCTCATCCCCACCCCTGGCTCTTGTTGGTTCCATTACATGTTGGTGTAGGAAATTCCCTTGTACGCAATCTAGGAATCTTGCCCCAAATGAGTCCTCACCACTGTGTGGGTCAAGATTTATCCAATCTATCTCTTTATGATTAAAGTCTCCCATAATCAAAATCCTACATTTTTTCTCCCGTGCCATGTTAACAACTGAGTTTATGATTTCAATAGTACCTATATGACTTTCCTCATAAATTTCAAGCCTATTTTGGTTCCTTGGTGGGTTGTATACAACAGTTATTATAATGCTTTCTGACCCAGTATTTATGCGAGCAACAAGAAATTCCCTGAACTCACTTTCTATAGCCAAGTTTATTTCTTCAACTTGAATCCTCTCACTTATGAGCAGTGCTATCCCTCCACCAGTCCTCTCAGATCTTTCAACCCTTAGTATTCTGAAGCCCTTAGGAAAAACTGTGACACTGTTTATGTCCTCACTCAACTTAGTCTCTGTAATTGCTACTATATCTGCCTTACTGTTGTGAATCCTATCTTTTAATTCTACTGCCTTACCAGCTAATCCATCAGCATTTGTGTATAACAATCTTAATGAGGCCCCATCCCCTGATCTTCTGTCATTATCTTCTTTATCTCCCCTTTGTCTGGAAGTATTCTGTAACGAACCTTCTTGCCTCTTGCAACAAGTTTTTGATCTTTCCCATCTCTTCCTGTGTTCTGTATCGTCTAATGAACACTTCTTTGCATTCTTGAAGGTCTTTTAGACTTTTTTTTCTCAACAATATTTCCCTACATGTTTCCCCTCTCTCAAAGTGTGTGTGTGTGTGTGTGTGTGTGTGTGTGTGTGTGTGTGTGTGTGTGTGTGTGTGTGTGTGTTTGTGTCTGTGTGTGTGTATGCATGTGCAATCTTCTAACGCCCTTCATTTGAACTCAAATTATAGAATTTTTGAATTGAACAGCAAATGGATATATCCTTCCCTGACCTCCTCCCTCTCTCTGAAAACCAACTGTCTAGCCGTGCATTCCCTTATCCATTTGAAATCTCCCCTGACCCATTTCAAAAATCTCACAATAATCTCTATTCTTCTTTCCTTCCAGTGATGAGATCTAAAACCCAGTGTAAGAACAGCACACCTATTTCATGGATCATGGACAATTATTCTCCAAATTTCGATGTTCTCTGGCCGAAGATGTATCTTGCCACCGCCATTAATTTTCTTCACTTTTGTTACTGTTTTCTTGATTCCACTAACTTTTCGACCTTTAAACATTTTTCCTCTTGCCATGAGTTCTTTCTTTCTGCTTACACACGTGGTGAAGTTCTCCATATTGGAGTTTCAATTTACATCATGGCGAGTGACTTTATACTTCTCAATGATGTGCAGGGAATTGGGGCCTATATTTTCTTTGTCACGATTGATCTGGAGCAGATTATCTAACATCCTACTCGTGTCCTTGATAGCCACAATCATGTAAATAGCATTCTTGACCTATTCTTCACTTTTGATCATGCAAACTATTTTTATTCTGTACTTGCCCTTCCTAGTACCTCTGACCACTCTTTGATATCAAGACCTTCAATTTTTGCTTCCTTACCAGTGATTCCTTTTACCCAGCATCGTCTTTGGCACTACGAGTGTCCCTCCCATCAAGATGATTTGTGGAACTATCTCCCTGATTTTCCACGGGATGACTACTTGCATCATTCTTGCAACCAATTTTCATGTATCCCAAAACGTTGCTGAGATTATAACCTCGGGAATGGAAGCGTTCATCTCCTACTCGATAATTTTTTCTCTCTAATATTGGTTTGACTAAAACGGCTCCATAACTATTCAGGCCAAGGATAGGACCGACAGGTCATACCTATCCTTTCCTTCTGAGTTAACTCTGCATTATTACGGCAAGGAATCGCGGTTCTGTTCAAATTCTTAGTGTTAAAACTAAATTTGTTATAAGGAAAGTTGATACCACGATCTCTTTTCCCACTGATAGAAGTTTTTTGTCCCTAGCCAAAATGATCTCCAAAATCTTTTTTAACTCAAGCTTTCCCCCTCTTATTCGTCCTGACTGTTCTATAGCTTGCTCTCCCAATGACAAAGTCACTTTGGATCTCATTTTTCCACTAAATCCTCTGCAAGCGAATCCAGCAAATATGATCCTCGTACTTTACCCCTCTCGAACTCTACGCCCACCCCCATTCTTTCTCCACGCAGAGTCTGTAGCGTTCTTTACTCTCCGAAGACAAACAAAGCCTCCATGTCCAACGGTATTCGTACTAGGTTCCTTGAATGCAGAGATTGCAGATGGAATAATTTCTGTGCTCTGCCGTCTTTTATCCATCATTCTCTCAACCTATATATAATCCTACATTTTGTAAGCAACTCTGGATAAGCCAGTGCATAAGAAGAATGAACCCCTGTTCCTTCCAACTACCGACCGATTACCTTAATGACTGCTATTGCTAAAGTATTGAAAACTTTGTTCAATTCTCACTTCTTGAAATATCTTGAACCTAACGTGATTATTTCTGATCACTAGTACGGCCTTTATAAGTCAATAAACACCGGTAACCTCCTTTACTATCTCACTCTTGTATTATTATGCTCTCTGAAGAACTATGGGGAATCCTTTATCATCACCCTCGATATCTCTAAGGCCTTTGACAGTGTGGCACAAATTTCTTTTAACCAGACCTCCTGCTTATGGCTTTATACTTTCTCTCTGTTATCTAATATCCAACATTCTTTCTTACTACATTATATGTGAACTTGATGATGCCATAACATCTAGCTCATTGGCAGTTACCAGTGTTCCACAAGGATCTGTATTGACACTTATTTTACTCTTCTTCTTCTTCAACGATCTTCAGTTCCCTTCCTCCTCTCTTCTCCATACCTTTGCTGTCAATTTTGCCCTTCATGTTTCCTCTGCCTTTTCTTCACGACCTTTGTATCACTCATTCTTCAACTCCAATTTACAGAGAATTTTGAGCCGGGAACAGAAATAGAGTAAAATTAAATTCCTCCAACTCAAAGTTTCTTTCTATAACTTTATCTTCTTCTCTTGATGACACCTCAAATGTAATTGAAAACAGATAAATACTGCCCTCATCAATAAAGCCCCAGGCACAGGAAAACACCAAGGCGAAGGAAAAGAAAAAGATTAAGGACAAGTCAGAGATAAGTAGTTATGCACAAAGGAAAACAACACAGAAAAATAGTCAATTGCAGAGGACCTAGAGATGTGGAGGACTAGGCCCTGAGATGACAATAGATCCGCTTTTTGAAGGAAAATAGGTCATAAGAATTTGGGAAGATAGAAGGAGAAAGAGAGTTCCAGAGTCTGGATGTGGATGGGAAAAAGCGTCACCGACCACTCGGTGAGCTACAAATGTCCATCCAGTACCTGTGAGATGAGGTTGCTTGGTGAATGTTATCTGGCCTTAGCAGTGGGATAGGGATGCAACTCGCCAACTCATCAGAGCAGCGATGGAAGTTGTAGTGATAGAAAAGAGAAAGGGATGATACCTTACGGCGAAGAAGGAGAGAATCCAGATTAGAAGTAAGAGTAGGAGCATCACTGGGTCTGATGCCTTAGATTCAACCTTATCAAAGAGATAAATATAAGAAGAAGCACCCCATATGTGTGAGCAGTATTCTAAGCAGGGATGGATAAGACATATATATAGGTTTTAACTAACTGTAAAGAGGTAAAGCAACGAAGACAACGAAACTGAACCCTCAAGTTTTGGATGCAGATGAAGACATTTGGATCATGTGATTCCTCCAAGACAAGCTAGAAGCTATATGGGTTTCTATATGTTGAGAGAATTAAGAGGGTAAAGTTCGTTATTTTCGAAAACGATAGGGTTATCAGAAGTAAAAGAAGATAAAGAGATAGCCATAAACTGTGTCTTGGAGGCATTAAATTTAACTAAAATTTGAGTGCCCCACTCTGATATTCTCTGCAAATCGGTGTTGAGAGTAGAAGAAAGAGTGATACGAGACTGAATACGAGTTACAGATGAAGGTTGTGAAGAAAAGGCAATGGAAAAGTGAACGGTAGAGTCGTCAGTAAAAAGCATGAAGAGAGAAAGATGGGGAATGTAGAGGATCATTGATGAAGAGAAGGAAAAGAGTATGTGAAAGAAAAGAGCCCTGTGAAACACCACTAGTAACAGAGAATGGGCTAGATGTCGCACCATCAATAACTACAAATATAAAACCATCAAAAAGAAAACTGGAAATCAGAGAACAGAGAGAAAGGGAAAAGCCATAGGCAGGGAGTTTAGCCAACAGAGCCTTGTGCCAGAATCTGTCAAAAACATTAGAGATATTAAGGGCAGCTACAAAGGATTCCCCACAGCTCCTCAGAGAAGATGACCATACATGAGTAAGATTGGACAGGAGATCACCAGTGGATCCTGTCTTGCGGAATCCGTACTGGTGGTTGGAGATAAGTGAGTTAGACTCAAGGTGTTTCAAGAGGTAAGCATTGAGCAAAAAAAAAAAAAAAACTTAAGCAGTAGAAGAGTTTTGGGCAATAGGTCGGTAGTTAGAAGGAATAGAGTGGTCATCCTTCTCAGGATCAGCTTGAACTAGAGCATGCTTCCAAGATGAAAGATAGATACTGGTTGACAGAATACAAAGAAAAACATGGCAAAACAAGGGAGGCAGTTCATCTGCAAACTCCTTAAGGAACCTTGCAGGGATACCATAGGGGTCAGATGCCTTTGTTGTCTTTAGCGAGCGAAGAACCTTATGAACTTTGCGTGAAGAAAGGATGAGGGAGAGCATAGGGTTAGAGAGGGGTAAAAATTGAGGGACAGGTGCTCTGGAATCGTTTATAGAACAGTTGGCAGAAAAATGAGAGCCAAAGAGAGTGGCTTTGTCAGTGATAGAGCAAGCTATAGAACCAACAGAATGCATGGGAGTGGGAAAGATTGAATTTTATATGTTTCCGGAGAGGATAATGGCTAAGGACCAAAAACATTTGTCAGTGGGACAGGAGTTAAGGTCATCAACTCTCTCTCTTATAAAAGAAGCCTTAGACCTTCGAATCTGAGCAGTACAGGGATTCCTAGCTACAATAAAAGCAGAACGAGTTAAATCAGAAGGTGTGGCTTGGTAAGACAGTTGAGCCCATTTCCTAGCCTGGATAGCCATGGAGCAGGCACTGTCAAACCTAGGTTTAGGGGGAGAAAAAGCTTTCGTAGTGGAGGGGATGTATGCCTCCATTTCCGAGGTTATGATCTCGGTAACTTTTAGGGCTACCTGATCAGGGTTGCGGGACCGAAAGCAGTAGTCAGTCCAAGGGAAGTCAAAGAGGAAGTTACTCAAATCTTCACTTTGGTACTCTCAAAGTGCCAAAGGCGACACTGAGTTGGAAGGATTGGTAGAGGGGGAGCAAAAATGGAAAAGATTAAGATCACTAAGTGGTCAGATTTACCAAGAGAGGAAAGCACAGAATAAGAGTAGTTTGAAGGGTTAGAAGTAAGAAATAGGTCAATTGTGTTGGCTGCATTTTCGTGTCAATAGGGAACACGAATAGGATGTTTGAAAATTTCTCCAGATCGTGAGTAATAGTGAAAACAAGGGCCTCTCTTCCTCGAACATCAGTGTGATAAGAATCAAACCACTCCCTGAGGTGTGCATTGAAGTTTCCAATATAGAGAACCTCGGCGTAAGGGTGAGAAGATAGCAAAGACTCATTACAAGAGGAGAGATATTTCAAGAAAGACACAAACTCGGTGGACTTTGGAGAACAGTAGCAGAAGCAAAGGAGTATAGTGGTAGTGGAAAGATGGATTTTTAGCCAAGGAAAACATCAAGTAAATATATTCAAGGTCCATGAGCCTTGCAATAGGAGTGTTAGTGTTGCAGTAAGCACAGACCCCACTTTTAGAACGAAAACGAGAATGTAGATTATAGTGAGAGATTTTAAAATGCGTCAGTGGAAGCATGGCTAGATAGTTGGGTTTCAGATTGGAGGGGGAGGCTAGGGAGGAAAGTACCCAAGTGCTGTTCCACAGACGAAATACTAGAGTTCAGGCAACAAATGTTAGAATAGTGAAGAGTGAAAGAAGCAGATCTATTTGGAGGTGCAACGTTAAGGGTAGAGCCATTACTATCAACAGGCGTGTCTGCCCTCAAGCCAGAGGTGGCGTCAACAAGATCCCCAGAGATTCTTCGCACCCTGTTTAATTGTTTTTAGATTCTCCACCTACTGATAGGTTTAACGGGTCATGGAGAACCCATAGGGCGGTCGCCAGCCGGCACAGGCCCCAATCCCCCACTGTGGTGCCAGCCACAGCAGTAACCTTTCCAGAAAACAGCTTAAACTCTCTTGCCTGGACGAGGCGCGATCTGTCGACCTCACAAATGTGATACCAGCGTGTTACCACCGTTCTAGCCAGGAGGCTCTTCGCACCCCTCTATGACAGGTACTGGGGGCCAGAAGCTGTGGACCTTCCATATATAATAGTAATTATGAGGAAAAAAGAGGGCAAAAAGAAACAGATGTGGGTATTGTTGTGACTTGTCATATGTAATGGAATAGCAAGAGATGTGTAACGAATACACTATAATATTTGGTGTAGATGTAGGCATAAGGAAAGAACCTTCCTGAAGGAAGACACAACTCAGAACTGTCAGGACCAGTCCTAATTGAGTCTTTCAAAGGGCGACTGGTGTCATGGCCAACCTACTAAGCATTATTATTATTATTATTATTATTATTATTATTATTATTATTATTATTATTATTATTATTATTATTATTATTATTATTATTAAAATTATTATTATTATTATTATTATTATTATTATTATGATTATTATTATTATTATTATTATTATTATTATTATTATTATTATTATTATT
>JAXCGZ010019924.1:17500-20000 GCA_037179515.1 Halocaridina rubra
ATATATATGTATATAAATATATATATATATATATATATATATATATATATATATATATATATATATATATATATATATATATATATATATATATATATATATATATATATATATATATATATATATATATATATATATATATATATATATATATATATATATATATATATATATATATATATACATATATATACATATATATATATATATATATATATATATATATATATATATATATATATATATATATATATATATATATATATATATATATATATATATATATATATATATATATATATATAATGCTTTTTCTTTTTTTACTTATTTTTCCATATTATGTGTCACGAGCAATCGCCATTTGAATGGGGGTGAAACCCAAACAAAGTAAAGTAAAGTGTGGTGAGAAGGTTGTGAGAAATTATTATTATTATTATTATTATTATTATTATTATTATTATTATTATTATTATTATTATTATTATTATTATTATTATTATTATTATTATTATTATTATTATTATTATTATTATTATTATTATTATTATTATTATTATTATTATTATTATTGTTATTATTATTATTATTATTATTATTATTATTATTATTATTATTATTATTATTATTATTATTAGTAGTAGTATTATTATTATCATTATTATTATTATTATTATTATTATTATTATTATTATTATTATTATTATTATTATTATTATTATTATTATTATCATTATTATTACTGATATTATTATTATTTTTATTACTTATATTTTTACTCTTATTATTATTAAAATTGTTATCATTATTATTATTATTATTATTATTATTATTATTATTATTATTATTATTATTATTATTATTATTATTATTATTATTATTATTATTATTATTATTATTATTATTATTATTATTATTATTATTATTTTTATTATTATTATTATTATTATTATTATTACTATTATTCTTATTATAATTATTATTATTATTATTATTGCTATAATTATTATTATTATTTTTAATAATTTCATTTTTATTATCAATATGCTTTTGGTTTTTGAATGTTCGCTCGCTACCATGAGTGAATGTCCTTTTCAATCTTAGAAGGAGGCTGGTCTGAAGCGAGCTCCTGATGATTCAAGGTGTCCCTTGCTAATCAGCTAGTCTCAGAGGCCATAAGAAAAAATATGATTATATCTTTTTTTTTTTAATTTGTTAATTATATATGAAAATTATGTAAAATTATGGTATTACAGAGAGGGAAAGAGGCAAAAGATGAATGTCACTGTATTTTACTATTTTCAGAAAGCGAAGATATAAAGTGGGGTGTATGTTATATATACTGGCCACCGTTACATATATTCTGTAGTATGAGGCTTAGATAGAGGTTTTTTAATGCTAATTTAAAGTCTATGTATATGAATAACATTATACAGTAAATTTATGAAAATTTATAATTTGGCTTCATAGAAGACAGAATTTTTATAGGGCTTGATTATAAGTTAATAATGCTCTCCTAAGAGAACCTTCACATCGATCAATGCATTTATGCTTAACATATAAGTTTTAGAAAATATATATATATATAGCGCCATGTCTTATTTTGAGAATATATAGGTTTAGGGGAACCACGATGGTTGAGTGTCAGTGTTCTCTACTTCCCCAGCCACATTTTGTCTAGGTTCAGATGTCGGATTGATTCTACTTACAGCCTAAAAAGTCTACCTTTGAGTGGAAACGCCTTTTTTTTCTTTACATACGTTTACATTGAATTTATTAGTAAAACCGGTCATTTACTATTGCTGATACATTTGTCTGTGCGTATGTTGTGATTGGTGAAATATGGGGCATTTATCTATCAAGAGATCATCCATGATTTCATGCTGCTTCAAAACTATTTTCTCATTCCTTCAAAGATGTTTTAAAACTATTTTCATGACTCTGATGGATCATTTACATAAATCTTAAAAGCGGAAATCTTCTTCTTTTTTTTATGAGTGTGAAGTTGGAACAGGCAAGAAAATTGCCCTCGTCAATAGAGGCCCAGGCACGAAGAAAACATTAACACGAAAAGAAATAAAAGATTAAGGGCAAGGCGGAGATGAGGTAATGATACACAATAGGAAAAGGAAAGATTGAGAGAATAGTCGAAGTACTGAGGACCTAGATATATGGCTGGATTAGGCCCTGCGAGGACTATAGATGCGTTGTTTGAAGGAAGATAGGTTATAAGAATTAGGAAAGACAGAAGGAGGGAGAGAGTTCCAGAGTCTGGAGGTAGATGGGAAGAAACAGTCGCTGCACTAACCAACCCGCGATCTACAAATCTTCACGCAGTGCCTGTGAGACAAGGACGCTTATCAGTCACTAAATTAGGAAATGTGCGTGAGAACAGACCCACGTGGAGAGCTGATATGATGAGTAATTTTTTCTGAATCACCCAAAATGAGAAGTTAATTTGCTCTATAGCAGAATTTTCAACTTTGTCTCAGAAAACAGCATT
>JAXCGZ010019924.1:27500-28923 GCA_037179515.1 Halocaridina rubra
CCAGAAAGGAGACAAACTGAGTCACTAAATAGCACTTATATGGAGATATAAAAATTCTGTGTGAAGGTAAATTAGAAGTTTTTCTCTTTTCTTCTTTTTTTTTTGTTTTCCTCTTTCTCGTCTTCTATCTATATTCTGTGAGAGGGAGAACATAAAAATGAAGCCATCTCTGTCCCAAACCTCTCCCGCCCATGGGTCGGGAGAGGGGGTAGTCATCAGAGGACTTAAACAGAGAATCAAGAAGTTGGAGGAAATGGTTATGGGCCTTGATGATAAAATTCGGAATATGGATGGAGAAATGAAAGAGAATGAAACACTCAGAGAACAAATAAGATCTTTGGAGGAAGCAAATAAAGCGCAAGGGCAGGAGAGAAAGGAACTAGAAAAAAGAATAAAGAAGCTGGAAGGGGAAAAGAGTCAACTAGAATCTAGAATTTCTAAACAAGAAGATAAAAACAAACAGCTAAATGACAACCTAAAGGAATTAGATGTTAGTTCACTGCTCTCTTCTGAGAGAGACGAGATTGCTGCTTGGAATGTTCAGATTAAGGAAAACATTGAACAGTTCAGAAAAGAGTTCCAGGAGCTGAATATGGAAAATGATGCCATGAAAACGTCCTTTGCTGATGCACTAAAGGGGAATGTGGCAGTAAAAGAGGCTGTAAAGGTGGTGGCACTGGAAAACATACAAACAGTTGACTATAAAGAGACAGTAATCGAAAAAATGAAAGACGTTGTGATGGAAAGGGCAAACCCACTCATCAGACAGGCACTTGATAAGGAGAAGACAGTGGTAATCTCAGGCATAAGTGAATCCCAGGAGCCAACATGGCAGGGGAGACTTGAAGAAAATAAAGCTAACGTTGTAGACCTGATAAGAAAGCTTGGAGTAGTATGTGGTCCTGAGGATATTGTAAACATACACCAACTAGGTAAATATTCGAGGGAAGGAAAGCCGAGACCAACAAAAGTAACCTTTGAGAGAGGGGAGACATGTAGGGAAATATTGTTGAGAAAAAAAAGTCTAAAAGACCTTCAAGAATGCAAAGAAGTGTTCATTAGACGATACAGAACACAGGAAGAGATGGGAAAGATCAAAAACTTGTTGCAAGAGGCAAGAAGGTTAAATGATGAAAGAAATGAAGAAGAGAAGAAAAATTTTCGTTACAGAATACTTCCAGACAAAGGGGAGATAAAGAAGATAATGACAGAAGATCAGGGGATGGGGCCTCATTAAGATTGTTATACACAAATGCTGATGGATTAGCTGGTAAGGCAGTAGAATTAAAAGATAGGATTCACAACAGTAAGGCAGATATAGTAGCAATTACAGAGACTAAGTTGAGTGAGGACATAAACAGTGTCACAGTTTTTCCTAAGGGCTTCAGAATACTAAGGGTCGAAAGATCTGAGAGGACTGGTG